>APFE030198881.1:0-11446 GCA_000404065.3 Pinus taeda | reverse complement strand
CAAGAGATTCACCTTTGGCACCAGAAGTTTCAATCCGTATGACTCGCATTTCTTGGTGAAGGACCACTGTGCGAGAGTGCAATTTCCTTGGATCCATGGCGCATGTCATTGGCTCGAGGAAGACCCATGGAGATATTGTTATAACTCCTCCAGGCTCAATGAACCGGTTGGCATAACTGTAGAGTGGTTAGCAAAGAAGAGGGAAGCAACATCTGAGCGAGCAACATCATTAGCAACAACAGAGGGTAGCAGACTTGCGTGTGACAAAGACAAGAGAAAGGCTGTTGACAACGTAGAGGTAGAGAAAAGCTGCAAGTTCAAAGCAGATCCACTTGTGTTGAAAGCAACATTGGAGATTAAGGCTAAGAGGTGACAAGAGGATCTCACAAAGGCTAAGAGAGAAACAAAGGATGGAGGAAATAGAAAAGGAGTTGAATGAGTTGAAGCATAAAATTTGGAAAGAAAAGGAGTTGCGCAGAAGAGGGAAGGAAGCATAGTAGGAACATGTACACCAGGAGGCACAACATGCACAGATTGATGAAACTACACTCATACAGGTTATAGAATCATCTGTGTAGCTGGTACATAGTAGACAAGGTGAGTAGTCACAGGAGGAGGACTTAGCTCAAGAGATTGAATAGATGCTAGAGAAGATGGACACGGATATGGTTAAGCCAGAGTCAGATCAAGATATTGACCTCATGCCTCAGAACAAAGAGGTTACCCCACCGTCTTCACCATATCTGGAAGCAGAGAAAGTACCTAGCAATCAAGGAGACACATAAATCCTTGAAGACAATCTAGAGGTGGAGATGCACAACATATCTTTCGACGAGTCACAACACAAAGTTGTGCAGTCGTGTAGAGTGCCTACTCCGGACGTCCACATATCTCTTTCGTAGTTTGAAGAATGAGTGATTGTATCCGATGTGCGCAAGAATCTAGAAGCATTGGCCGATGCTACCAAAGTATATGCCAAAGCCACCAGCTCGAATGTTAGATTATTGATAACTAAGAACGAGCGTATGGCTAAGGAGTTACAAGAGGCCAAATAGGAAGGAGAATAGGTTACATCATCTTCCACAGCAGAGTTGAAGAGAGCGATTTTAGATGAAGTATCATCCCTTGAGACAATCATGTGGACATTGTATTCTAGATTTGTCACCGTGCATAAGTCAGTTTTCCATCTCAACGATTATCAGCAGTGCTATGCCAGGAGAGCACACATCCTGTCAACTATGCACACTATTGTCGATCACATGCAAACATGGACAACGAGGTACAAAGGAGCCCCATTGCACTTGCCGAAGATGATGAAGCCGAAGGCAGTTGAGTTCAAGGCACACATCCGAAGTCAAATCCGAAACTATGAGGAACTCCCGCATTTCATCACTAGTTTGCAGGCTACACATGCACAGGTGTTCAGATGCATGGATGTCATTGTGCACATGCACACGATCCCATCGATTGGCATACTCACCGAGGTGAAGTCAAAGAACTATGTCCGACTGGAGCTGGACATGTACTTTGATGAGTTGATGCGCGTAGCCACCAGCGCAGTCTTGGAGATCAGTGTAGACACTATGCATCAGTATGTTGCTGGTCTGGCTTCACTCAAGAATATGATGCGAATTTTATCACACGAGTTGGATAAAGGTTCCAAATCAATGTACCCAGATGCAACGGAGGTAAGCGTGAGCTTTCAACAAGATGTTACCATTGAGCATGCAGACACCATAACAAACTAACAATCTTGGCATCAGTTTGCCACCGTCGATCATCACGAGGATGTCGAAGAGTTGGTATTCCCGTAGCTTTCCGAGTCTTAGTAATGTATTGAATGGCTTACTCAAGCCTATTTTGTCTCACATAGGTACATGTGCAGATTGTTATGTAACATCTTGTAACAGTGAAAGAACAAGTGTAGGTAGTAGATGTAACAATCATGTAGTAGTTGAAGAGTCATGAGGGTAGGTGAAGAGTCACAAAGGGGAATGTCAAGGGTCACCCCACCCTTTGCTATTTATAGGACCTCATAACTCATTGTACAGGATTTTGGGAGCCAAGCTTCCTTTAGGTGTAACTTAGAGAAATCTTGGAGTGTATTGTAACGAGCCTTGGCTTATCCACAGTGTAGAGATAGTATATCTCTTTGGAGGAGTAGGTGGCAGTGACTATAACATTACGCTATCGGGACTAGTGTTTGGTCATAGTTGTCTGCATGATTGGATCTTTCAATTTCTTAATATAATAGAGCCAACACATTTCATGCATATGTTGTCATTGTAATTCATCTATCTTGGTTACTCTAATGATATATGTAGTTTTTGTTTACGCATGTATGTATGGAATTTTTTGTATATGATTGTATGAATCTTATCGAAATGTGTTGTTGGTATAACCATCACTTTGGATAGTTGGCTAACCTACTTTCTAGCTTGTGATGTTTGGTTGTTCATGTGTTCTCTTTCAAGCTGCATGCTACCAGAGGTTTCAAGGGATGTACCCATTCCCCCATTCCGTGTATTAGAGCCATTCATGAACCTTCCTTGACTTACTGCACATGTCACACCCTTGCTACCAACAAGGACATCTTACTCACCTATGCGCACAACTGCAGTCAAGGCGATACCCTACTACCCCACTTACTGGGACTCCTACACCAAACAGTTTAAGGTCTAGTTGGGACTTATAGCTGAGGAGAGCCCTTGACATGTTGGCGAGTCCAACACCTTCAACATGTTTAATGTTATTCCTTTGGGTTTATAATCCCTCAAGTTTTTAATATTAATCTCATGGGTTTATTAATCTCTTGAGTTTAAAATATTAATCCTATTGTTTCTAATATTAGTAATAGGGTTTATATGTCTAGGTTTAACATTAAGGCTAGGGTTTATAATATTAAACTTAATGTTTAATATAAATCCCTTGGGTTTATCAATCTTTGGGTTTAGATTGCTATAGTTTAATATTAATCCTAGGGTTTAATGTTATTCCATTTGGGTTTTTAATATTAATCCTTTGTGTTTATTAATCCCTTGGGTTTATAATATTAATTCTAAGGTTTATAATATTAATGTTAGAGTTTAATATTTATTTTATGGTTTATAATATTTATCTTAGGGTTTATAACATTAATCCCTTGGGTTTATAATATTATTCACTTATGTTTATAATTTCTTGGGTTTTTAGTATTAATCACTTGGGTTTATAATATCGATCCTTTAGGTTTATTAATCCAAGGGTTCATATTCCTATAGTATAATATTTTCATAAGGTCTATTACATTAATCATATGGTTTAATATAAATCCTTTGGGTTTATTATTTCGTTCAGATTATAATATTAATCCTTTGGGTTTAATATTATTCCCTGAGGTTTACAATGCCTTTGGTTTATAATATTAATAATCCCTTTGTTTAATAATATCAATAAACACTTTGATTTATAATAATTATAATAATAAATATTATAAATTATCATTATAAGTATTATAGATATTATCGTATTTATAATATAATGATAATAATATTTTATAATATGATATTATTAAATAATATATTATAATGTCATTGTAAATTATATATTAATTATTAATAATATTAATGAAATATATATACATTAACCCAAATGATTCATAATTATGATTGTAATTAAAATTTAAATATAGTTATAATTAAATTAAATCTCAAATTCTATTCAATTCTATTATTAATTATTATTATAATTATAATATAACTAGCAATTGCACCAGGTGTTGCAAAGGAAACGTTGTAAGGCAACAACATATAACAATAATTAATGCTTCATTGATAACTATTGAAAGACAAAAAATATCAAGAAAATGCAAGGACCATGCTATAATGAAATCTTAGTGCAATACACTTTCTTTGAGCCTTACAAATCATGAGGCCTATATTGAAGTTAAAGACCTTGTCTGATTATGCCAACATGAATGCCTCATAAATAAAGAAATAGATCGTGATTTTCTACCTTCAAAATCAGAGGTCATTTTGGTACAATTACTCCATATTTCTTCTTGATCACTTCCTATTGCTATAGACAACCTTAATCAATTTTTTTTTTTTTTTTTGAAACATGTGTCTACAAAGGAATATTGTTAGAAATACTGGGGGGGGGTGAATCTGTATTCCTTAGAAATTAACACTTTTAAATATTTTTAGAGCATTAGTTAATATTCAAATTTTTATTAATGTTTATCCAGTAACAACAGTAAACAAAAGAACACAATAGGCACAAGAATTTTAGGTGGAAAACCCCCTCGGGTCAAAAACCACCGAACGCTTTTCTAATAAATTCTTTAATCTTCAAGCCAAACTGAAATGAAAGTTACAACTTCCTAGAATTCTAGAAAAGCATTCTTCTCCAACTCCCACTGGAAGGATGCCCCAACGCCTTGGTTTCTTCAGTAGTCAACTGAATGGATGCCCCAACATCCTAGACCAACCTACCACCCTGAAGTCTTCATAGGCTCCAACATGTAGGCGACTTCATGCACCTTCCTAGCACCTCCATGCCACCCTATAATGATCAATAGTGAGACAAGAGTGTGGACCCCCGTACTAGGGACAATGATCCACAATGTAATATGATTTTCAATGATTTTCTTGTACTTGACCAAACACCCAATCACATTATGACCTGCAACCCAACCATGACATCATCCAATAGTGACTCATATACCTCCCAACAATGCCTCTTCGACTCTAGGCAGATTGACTCTTTTACAATAATGTCTCTTTCAATGATGACTCTTTTGCAAATTTACAATGATGTCTCTTTTACAAACTTACAATGATGACTCTTTTACAAATTTACAATGATGACTCTCTTACAACACTAGATTTTTGACAAGACCTGACACTTGACTTGACATTGCTTCTTGGATCACTTGCAGCTACTAAGGTACTATCATGCTTGCTTCAAGTAATGGTACTTTGGCATTGCATGTCCTTCTAGTATGTGTTCGAGTTTTTCTAAAGTGTCATCCTTCCTTCACATGCATTAACAAACAAGACCCAAACAAATATAAAACAATATACTTACACTATCCTGCAAAAACATATGTTAGAGATGATACTCAAATTTCAAATGAAAACACTAATCATACATACCATGTTGTAGCAGACTTACCCTTGACGGTTGATGTGTGGTCCTTACTATAGTGATCCTTGAATGCATAATTTTTCTTACCTTCTAGGAGCTCGATATTGAATCTATTGTATCTATGTAATTTTAGATCTACAAGGTCTGAAATTTTGTCCTCTGGTAGCCCTATGAGTCATATTTCCCAAATCCATAGGTTTGATCGAGATTGGATTCTTCAAGAAATAGTTATGCCCAATCTCCCACAATGACCTAATTATAGTCTGGTTCAGTAGAGCGAACTAGTACGAAGCTCCACGTGTCAATGTTTCGACCTTCGACCTTGAAAACGATAACCAAAAAAATACAGTCTATCCTCTTTCTATCATTTTTTATGAAATTTGAATCCAATACTCAGAGATATTTATGACGATTTTCCCAAGGTTACCTGTTTGACATGGAATTCGGGCGCCTGCAAAAACCATAACTTCTTCAGATCATATCTCTGAAAATATAGTGAACCAAGATATGAAATTCGGTCACGAGGTTCATCAAGACTTCAGATCAATTTTTTTTTAATTTCATCTCCTTAAGCCTTGTAGAAAAAAATTTACAGTGAAAATGCCACGATGACCTATTTGAAGCAGCGAAAGCCTAGAATCCAAGGCTCTAAACTTCGTTCAAAATAGACCTTCAAACTTGATCATAATTTTGTGCCCTAACGAGACCCCAATGAAACCTTAAACGTCCCTACAATAGATCCTGCGTTAGAAGCTCATGAGGGCCAAAAAATTACATAGGTCTTCTCACAAGATAGTTCGTTGAAAAGTGCTTGCTAGAGGAGGACATGAGGGTCACTATTTATAGAAATGTCTTGAATTAAGAGGGTCCTCAACAAGTGAACATTGGAGGGATTTTAGGAGAATAAAAATGTTAATTATTGAATATTCAATGAACACAACCAATGATGAGTGCTATGCCACAACCCCATGGGGTTTTAGCCCACTAACTAGGGTTACTAACTTCAAACACGAATAACTCTCAAACCATGAAGAACTACGTGGTGTGTCATATATAAATGGAAACGTATCGACGAGTAGAATCCATATAGAAGATCCTTGACTCAAAATAGGATGAGTTGTCAAGTCCAAATGCCCATGCAATATCGAGTTAGACCCTGGTGCTGCTTGGGTCTACATCAATGGCAACCACTGATCAACAATCTCCCCCTTTGGTATTGATGGAAACACAAGTAATCCCCTTGTGATCATGACACCTCTTACTACTACCTTCTCTCCCCCTTTGTCATCAATGGCAAATGGTAATCCCCCCCAACAAACTGTCATCCTACGGCTCTGTACACACCTCCACTCCCACTTTCTACTTAGTTAGGTAAGAGAAATATTCTAATGATAACTTGGGAGAATAAAAATCTTTTTGCAAAGATACTCAAATGCTTCATGAGGTAATGGTTTGGTAAAGATGTTAACAATTTGTTCCTTTGTGCCAACATATTCAAGCTTGGTAGTCTTTTTGGTGACCTGCTCTCTAAAAAAATGATATTTGATTGGATTGTGCTTTGTTTTGGAATGGATCATAGGATTATTGGAGATACTTATGGGATTGGTGTTATAGCAGAAGATGGGAATAAGCTCATAAAACTTGACTTGAAGATCTCACAAATTTTGCCTCATCCAGAGAACTTGAGTACAACAAGTTGTTGTCGCAATATATTATGCTTCTGCTGTGGATAATGAGATTGAAGAATGTTTTTTACTTAACCATGAAATAATGCAACCACTTAGATAGAATGTTACTCCACTGGTACTCTTTCGATCATCAACACTTCCTGCCCAATCTACATATGTATAAGCTTCGATAACTAGATCATTTCCTTTGGGATACCCTAAACCATATTTTTGATATTCCCTTAAGATATCGAATAATTATTTTGATGACAATAATATGAGATTATTTTGGTGCTTCTTGGAATCTTTCTACTTTCCCAACTGCTTGCATTACGTCTGGCCGAGAAGCTGTTACATATAGAAGATTTCCAATCATAGATCTATACAACCTGTGGTCCACATCCTTTGACGAATCTTCTAAACTTAACTTGCAACATGTTACCATTGGGGTAAGGACATGCTTGTAATCTTCCATCTTGAATTTCTCGAGAATTTCCTTGATGTA
Source organism: Pinus taeda (assembly GCA_000404065.3). Lineage (NCBI taxonomy): Eukaryota > Viridiplantae > Streptophyta > Pinopsida > Pinales > Pinaceae > Pinus > Pinus taeda. The sequence goes on along the minus strand of APFE030198881.1, from coordinate 4,147 downwards.
CTTGGTTTGATATATAAATATTCCTTTATCCTGCTAAGATATCTGAAACCCTGAAAAGTATGCCATCTCACCAAGTAGAGACATTTCAAACTCACTTTGCATCTTTGTGGAAAAGTTTTTATTTAATATGTCATCATTGCTTCCAAAGATTATATCATCCACATATACCTCGATAATTGTTAGGTTATCTTAATCCACTTTCACATAGAGATTGTTGTTGGTGCTTCCTTTCTTGAATCCTTGTTAATGTAGATATCCATCAAGATGAGCATACCAAGCACTAGGATTTTGTTTGAGACCATATAGTGCCTTATTTAATCTACAGACATAGTCTTCCTTGTTAGAGAGCAGAAAAACTTTGGGTTGTTCAATGTAAACTTCTTCTTCCAATTCACCATTTAGAAAGGCTGACTTGACATCCATTTGGTACACTTAATTTTTCTCGAGCATGCATAAGCAAGAAACATCATGATAGCTTCCATTCTAGCAACGAGAGAAATTTTTTCTTCAAAATCAATTCCTTCTACTTATGCATATCCTTTGTAGACTAATATTTCCTTATTCCTAGTAACATGTCCGTTCTCATTCAATTTGTTTCTAAAGACCCATTTAGTTCCAATAACATTTTTATCCTTTGGTCATGGACCCAATTCCCATTTGTTTTTCTTCTCAATTTGATCTAGTTTTTCATTCATAACTACTACCCAATGTTCATCTTGACTATCTTCCTCAAAATTTCTAGGCTCAAAAGTTGCTAAAAGAGCAAGGTGGGCTTGCTGTGATGAATGAAGCTGTCGAATTCTTCTAGTTATAATTCCTTCATTTATGTTGCTGATGATTTAATTTGATGGGTGATTCTTTTGACACCATTATTTTAAAATTTTTGGAGAAGTTTCTTGTACATCCTGCTGATCATTTATTATTTCCTCTTGGTTGATTGTTGTTTCCTTATTTGATTGGTTTGGTTCTAGAGTTTCTTCTTCATACTTCACAGCTTCTACCTCAAGCCCTTCAGAGACAACCTCATTGTTATCCTTTAGAACATAATCTTTGTCAAAAGTAACATTTATGCTTTCAACTATTTGTTTTCGCCTTAGATTGTAGCATCTATAAGCCTTTATTTTTTGTGGATAACCAATGAAAATACCTTCATCAACATGGGAATCAAACTTGTCCAATTTTTGGTATTCTCTTTTGATGTAGCTTTTACTTGCAAATATTTTGAAGTATTTGATGTTAGTTGGTCTTCCCTTCCATAGTTCATACAGAGTCATGTTACAATCGTTCCTGAGTAGACCTTTGTTTATAATGAATACGACTGTATCAATTGCTTGAACCCATAATTTATCATCCAATTTTGAGTCATTTAACATTGTTATAGCCATTTATTGTATGATTCTATTTTTTTCTTTCAGCAACTCCATTCTGCTACGGTGTTCTGGTTATTGAGAATTGCCTTTTTGTTCCATTTTCATCACAATATTGCTGAAATGATTTTGACGTGAAGTCTGTGCCATTATTTGATCTTAGACATTTGATCTTTAAATTGGTTTCATTTTTGACTAATTCCTTGTAGATTTTGAAACATTCGAATGCCTCATATTTTTCTTTAAGAAACTGACCACTGTCATTCTGGTGTAATCATCTATCATTAGCATAAAGCATAATTCACTGTCTAAACCTTTTGTTTTCATAAGACCACATATATCAATATGTATTAATTCCAATGGATGTGACATAAAGTGTTCCTTTGTCTTGAACTCAAATTTTGTCTGTATGCCGTGCCGACCAGTTTCACATATCATATTGGTAGGTTTTGAAATTTTAGGTATTTCTCTTATTGCTTCCTTTTTGTTGATCCTGACGAATTTTTTATGTCCCATTCATTTATGCCACAACCAAATTCCATATTATTTTTCCAAAAATCACCCTTTAGGTGTTTCATCCAAAATATATATGTCATTTGGAGCTCTGCTTGCTGTAGCCACAATTTTTCCAAATTTTCCTTCCCTAATTTCACATTTCTTAGAGTTGAATAGCATCATGTGTCCTTCATTACACATCTATCTAACACTGAGCATATTGTGATTCATATTCTCAACCAACAACACATCCTTCACTAATGCATCCTTGCTTCCAAGTGTGACCGCACCTTCTCCTATGACATTTGAAGACCTATCATTTCCAAAAGACATTGTTCCATCCTTATTTTCCTTCAAGGAGATGAACTTATTTTTATCTCCAATCATATGCATTGAGCAACCACTGTCAACATACCTAAAATTTTTGTTGCTTTGAGCCTTGATATTGATAGCACATTTTTCAGTCTTCTTTTTCCATACTTGTTCATTCTGATTTTACAAGAATTCCTTTGAAGAGCTTCTAAGTCTGTAATCTTTAGCCAAATGTCCAAAATTGTTAAATTTGTAAGATTCAACATCATCTCTCAAATGATAAAATCTGTTGATATTATGTTGAGTTATGGAATATCCATTTATGAAATATCTCTTGGAACTATACTCATTCCAAACATACATGCGGAATTCTACAACTCTACGTCCAAACCTTCCACATGAATAACAATGACCATAAAACATAGTTTGATACCTGGGAGGAAATATTCTTCGAGAAATTGTTTTCCATGGTTCTTCCCGCGAGTCTTGATCTCTTGATTTAGCTGAGAGATCTACCTGCTTGGTAGATTTTCCATATTCATCTTCTTTTTTTTCATAGAAGGACTTGACTTCTTTTCAAATTTTTCTTTATAACCAAGACCACTCTTGTCACTGCATGATCACTGATTTCCATTGAGTTCTTCTAATGCCTTTGAGATGTTGGCTTAGTTTTGAAGAGTTTTTCCATTTTTTACTTCCTTTCATAGAGGGACTATTTCAGCTTCCAATGGCTCTCTTTCCTTGTTGCTTTCCTTTAATTCATTCCTGAGCGATTCTTCAAATTTGTTTGTATTCTTCAACCTTGATTTTAAGATTTAGGAATTTTTTCCTTTTTGCTTTTAATTCATATTCAAGAGTGTTGATTCTTCTCGGACTTGAGCTATTTGATAACTCTAATCACTTCATTTTGAAATTCAACCTCAGACATCTCTTCTTCTCCTTCTTCGTTAGATGCCTCTTGCTTATTGTGCTTGGCCATAAACAATACCCTTCTGTTGATTTATTCTTTTTTATCATTATATTCATCAGATGAGGAGCTATATTATTTGGAGAAGAAACTCTTATTAAACCATTTCTTCTTGCCTTTCTTGTTGTACCTCCTAGGACCTTTCTTTCCCTTTGTAACAACCTCATTTTTGTGAGGACACTTGGCTGAAAAATGCCCAACATCACCACAATCAAAACATAATAATGGAAGTTTACCTTTGAATTTTCTCGTGCCTGTTCTCATTTTCCACATGAAGTAGGAAAATTCTTTATCTGAAAATTCTTCTTCATCTTCTTCCTTTTCTTTATCCTTACAACTACAAGTTTTTGCTTTCAGAGTATGCTTTTCCTTACAAGTCTTCTTGGATGCAGAAGACGTTGTTTCTATGTGAGATGTGCTATCCTCTTTTTCAATCCTCATTCATATGATGTAATAATTTCATTCAATTCATCTATGTTGAGATTGGTTAGATTTGATCTATTTTTCAAGATAGATACCTTTGTGTTGAATCTTGCTATCAAGGTTCTGAGGATCTTTCAGACAACAATTTTTGTATCGGCAGGTTCTCCCAAACCTTCCAATATATTTGTTGTTTCATCAACACGCTGAACATCTGCAACAATATCTTCATCTTCCTTCATTCTGAGTTGCTCAAATTTTGCCATGAAAATTTGAAGCTTTCCTTCTTTCACTTATGAGTGACATTCATATATATTCTCAAGCCTGCCCCATACCTCTTTAGCAGTTTTACAACTCAATACCTTAATATAGACAAATTCGATAAGCCCATCGATAATAAGATATTTAGCCTTTGCATCATATAACATATTTTTCTTACCTTGTTCATCCGGGGTCGATGTGAAGCCTTTTTTAATGATTTCCCATACTTCGTATCCTTGTGCCAGAAAATGAACGTGCATTCTTCCACTCCAAAGTGCATAGTTATTTCCATTGAACAAAGGAACTCTATTCTTGGTGTATTCCA
>APFE030198874.1:157526-193062 GCA_000404065.3 Pinus taeda | reverse complement strand
TGAATTCTAAGTGATTACACATTCATACCACTGCAAGAATTAGGAAAAGGACAAAATCACACATTCTGAACATAAAATCCCTCATGAATCCTGAGAAGTAAAGCCAAACATGTATTATCAAAACAGAGTTTTACATAAGCCAAATATCAGCCTTTTTCATAAAATTTCCAACCCTGAGTACATTGCTGCTTCAGCTATATATAGAGGTTTTATTCTATCTGATTGAGATTCCTCCTCAAGCATGAGGGGAACTCGAGAACTACTTCTAATACTGACAGCTATTAAACTTTAACTACTTAATAAATACCACAAACTGTTAACTGGAGTTTTTAGAGATCTAAATCAAATAGGACTCTAACTTCATATTACATGAATAATGGCTTTGATTAGGATCATTCTCTTTCTTTGACATCTGGTTCTCTTTCAGTTTGGCTGAGATGGGAGTTCAATGCTCCACGTTGATCTTGTATGCCGTATCCTCTCCACTATTCAGAAATATAGGAAACTATCCTTGCTTCTCGGTTTTATGGTTTTCAAATCCACAAAAGCCGGTCTTTCATCTTTGCTTTCAAAAACGTGACGGGTGGCCACGTCTATTGATGTGCTGTCCATTGTTTTTAAAACATGACTATTGATGTGCTGTCCACTGTTTTCAAAACCAAAAAACGCATTCAGGCTGTCTAAATCGTGCTTCAATTGCTCATGTTATGACAAAATGCAAATTTGGATCCAAACCATTTTTCTCCACTTGTCTTAGTCTGATTGATTGCTGTAGCTTTAGATGTCTCCTTGCATACATTTATCTCTCAAAATTTTCCCGCTTCTGCTTCAAAATTGGTTGATTTATATTGGAACCATCACCTTCAGCAGTTTCGTAGCGCGCTACGAAACTGCTGAGTTGTTTAAAAGACATTGTTCTTAAACCAAAAATTTTATTAATTGAACACTTTGTTGCCAAAACTTCCTTTGAACTTTCCAAAACTGAATGGACATTTGGGATCCTTCAAGAAGGTGAGATCAGGCAAACTCATCAAAATTCAAAACATAATCTTACTTGAAATGTGACTTCATTTAGAAGGTTCTTTTAGCTGACTTAACTGTGCCTTTAGATCTTCTATTTGTCTCTTCATAACCTTATTCCCAGCTCTCAGTTGCATATTAATCATCCTGATGTACTTGGCTTCTTTGATTGTCGGCACTGTCCAAGTATGAAATTGCGTATTACAGTCAACCACCTCTACAGCTGCATTCTCCTCCCATAGGGTTTTAATTCTGTAATAATTAGCTTGTATGACTGCATGTCTTCTAGCAGCGTTCTTCAGTTTGGCAATCTCATGCTTAGCTGATTCCAATTTGCTTTTCAAGTCTGCTATATTGTCTTCTTTGGATGTGGCAACTGTTTTGCCTGTGTTCTTTCTTTGCTGGCATTGTGTCTCTTCCCCTGTTTCCTCTATTCTTGGTGGTGCCTCCTGTACTTGCTGAAATCTCCTTGTTATAGGTCTCCTGGGTTTAAAAACAAATTGTTCAACTTGCTCATCAAATTTAAGCCTTTTTGAGGCTTTGGTTTTCTTTGTACTCTCTTTTTCTGACAGCACCAATTCATCTTGAACTAGTATGGATTCCTCAAAATCAATAGCCTGCAATAAGTCATTTAGACTTCCCTTTGAAACTAGACTTTCTTCAACCGCTATTGCTTTACCTTTTTCTTTAGCCATCTGACTTCTTGTTCTTCTCCTTGAGACTACTTTAGCTGCGCTTGTTTCAGGTACAATTTTTTTAACATGGGCTTTTTCCTTAGTTGATTGTTGAGGTGTGTCTTGAATGATGAGTGGTCGTACTGGCTCTCTCACTTGTTTCTTTGCTTGTAATTTTGGAACTTTCTTAGCTCTTACTTCTGTTTGGAGATCCGCCATTGTGATATCTTTTGCAGGCATAGGACTGAGGCCAGTCTGGCTTTTGAAACCAGCCATAAAAATAAATGAATTCCAATCTTTGCCTACCTTTTGAAGCTCATCTAAGACCATTAGTTTAATCAAACCATGATGAAACAAAGAGGTTTCACAATCCTCTTTCCTCAATTTTACTTTATCACACATCTTACTCAAACTACGGAATAGATAAAAAGGTAGATCAATGGAAACCTTCCCTGTGAAATGCAAAAGGAGCTTAAAATGGTACGAATACACCTTGTTATACCTTCCTTCGCAAGTCAAGTATTTTTGAATGCAGGTGAGTAAATGTGCATAATATTCTTTGACATAACTCCTGGGCACTGACTTACTTAAATCTGTATTTACAAACTCTTTCTTTAAAATCTCCTTGCAAGGATTCATGTCAAATTTGAAATTTTTAAACCATTCCTCTTGTCCTCGTGGAATCTCTGTCACAGTGGATATTATCTCTGGCGAGACCTGCAATTCTATCATAGCTACCTTTGAATTCAAGCCTGTGAAATTAAGCGCAAATTCTTTGGTTACCTGTGCATGTCCTCCTTGTAACTTCTTGCAAAAATTCCAACACCCGGCTTTTTTGAATGCTTTCTCCACCTCTTTATTCCTTAGTGCTATATCCAGGCTTTCAGGCTCGTTCCTTAGACATTTATCGGATCTGTGTTCCTTTTTCTCCATTGATCTCTCCAAATATTTTCAAACAATGACTACTAGCTCTGGTTTGAATTGTAACTCAGTTTCTTTAGAATTCTGCCTCGCTTGAATTTGCTGCCTCGCTTGATTTTTTGGCTCGCTTGATCATACTTTTATATGAACTTGAAATCTTGTCGTTTAAAATCTCTCAAATTTCAATCTTGCATATTTGTTATTCATGCAATATTAACAACCATCATTAAGATTTATGCACAGTGGCCTTTCTTGGAAATGATGATTCGTGTGTATCAACAGATCTAATGGTGGTGATAATGGCAATGAGGGGTGGAACATGATAAGAGGAGTACATGGACTGACATGAGATGACACGGCCTGTGATTCATCTAACAGATTTGATATTTCGGGAAAGATTCGCTGCGAAATGTATGAATCCCTGATTTCGCAGCGCGGTTAGTTTAAAATTTGAATAATGCGCTACAAAATTGCCTAATAGGGTTTGCGCTGTGAAACTGCTAAAATATAAAAGCGCTACGAAAACACTTTAATAGTATGCATGCGCTACGCAATTACCAAAAGACTTGGTGACTGACATAAGATGACACGTGGCTATGAAACAATGGTGAAGGGAGGAGAACCAATGGTAGATAGGAATAAACTTGACTCATGACCTCTTAAAACTTCAGACTCTAAGGAAAAACAAAATTAAAACAACATAGACTAACACTGACCTTTGTCATCGGGCTAGGATGAAAAGTTACATATATCAAATCTATTTTTTAAAGTGATAACACCCTACATTTGGCATATCCGAGGTCTCATTGGACAATTTATGGGTCGTTGTCCCTCCCCCAAATCTGTCCACTCCTGGATCAAAAAGAATCAAAAACACCTCATCAAGGAGGAAGTAAAGTCTTATTTCTATGGTAATGCTTTTTACACATTTTATTTTGAAAATAAGCTTGACCGAGATTTGATCTTCTGAAATGGCCCATATTTCATGGGTTCTCAAGGTCTTTACCTAGATCGCTAGACCCTGAACTTCAACCCGAACTGTGATGTCCCCACTGCAGTCCCAATTTTGGTGAAGTTATCATTCCTGCCCTTGCACTACTAAAATGATGCCACTTTCTATCTCATCGGCAATGCTATGGGTAAATACATCAATAGTGTTGATCCCAAGGATCTATTTTTATCCTATGCTCGCATCTGTGTGGAGGTGGATCTAGAAAAAGGTCTCTCGGTTGTGATTAACCTGTTTATGGATAACTAGTCCCATATTTTGTAGGTATATTATGATAGACTCCCATTCAAAGGTAATATCTTCCATGAGTATGGCCATTTTGCTAGAGGTTCCACTAAATTGCAATCAACCACGAGCGGCAAGAAACTCAAAATGAGTAATCGCATCAAGTGAAGAAGAGAAGATGTAACACTCAACAGTATAACCAAGCCCCTCAAAATGCTCCAGGCCCTTCTTCTAATGAAAACATGTTGTCACTGTGATCAACACCCTCCAAAATTTTTCTCACACTTTAAATTTGGAGCCTATTGAGGATTTTACAATGTTTTTCTCTATGGTTACTTCACGTTTGTTTGATATTTTGAAAAGCATTTAAGTCTTCTTCCTAGTTTTAAATTGTCAAGTCACTTGCATTCACATGCATAGACTTCGATTAGTTTATGAGGAAACTTAATTTATGCAAGCTTGAGCAGCCATAGCACCATCCACCAAGATAGTGTATGTGTGATTCTCAACTCATGTCAATAGTCAGTGCACACTTTTTTTGGCAATTCCCCTCACTTTGGTTGTGTTCGTACTATTATTACGAAGGGTTTTCTCAACTGTTGATTTTGGGCACTTTTTCTTTCACAAGTGTCACTTTAAAAATTGTGGTTTTCACTTCTCCATGTTTTCATTTTAATAATTTGTTTTTTCATGTTATCTTTGCTTTGGTATGTGTCACTTGCAAGGTTGTTCACATTTTTCAAGTGTCGTCTTATGATTTCCTCATGTCACATGTGTCACTCTTGCAGGTATCACACCCTTGCACATCACCAAAGTTAGTTTTGGCCCACTCTTCTACATTATATTTTCTTACATATCATTAGAATATGTGCTAGACGCATTCCTATAGCTTAGTGCATTGTTTGGGGGTTTCGTCAATTCAATGTCCTTGAATTGGAAATCATAAATTGTCAACCAGGGTGTGTAGACTGATGAATTACGGGTGCACAATATGTGCTTAGAAGATATTCATTAGGTCGTTATGTATTTATTAAGATCTAAACTCAAGATGGGGCAGTGTTTGTCAATTGTATTAGTGTTGTAATTCTTCGGGATGTTGATTAAGTTCCCTAGGAATTAATCTCTATCCAATTAGTTCGTAGATGATGTAAGAGTGATTTTTCTTATATTAGATTGTTTGGGATTTTTTACCATAAATATCTATGCTGCAACGCCTAATTCTCTTAAGTGAAAAAACAAACATATTTTATCATCTAAGAAGGAATACCATTCAACTCAATTGTTTTAGGAGAGGTCCTCTCGATTGTTCAATTTCTGCTCAAAGAAAGTAACCCAAGCAACATTTATATTGTGACTTGAACACACTTAAATTACTCTGGATAATAAGAAAAGGAATGAACTATGCAGTACTAGGTATAAAGAAAATTAGATAGCATTCTAAACTAGTTATAAAGAAAATTAAAGTTCTTATGCAAATAACAATTCGCTGACGAGATCATTAAGTAGCATTGTCACACAAAACAGAGAAATTGAAGAATTAAAGGAAATCAGATTGTATTTTATTAAAAACCTACCACTGTTTTTAGGAACCCTCCACATATTAGTTCAAAGCTTCAAATCAACACAATGCTTGCACACAAAATCCATAAACTTGTTCATAAACACATCATTCAGCACGCACCCAAATAACAATGTGTCCATTAGCTTTATAGCATGTCTCTTGGCACAATTATATGAATATTTTAAGCCTAATATCTCTTAATCCTATCTAAACTTATATCATGAAACTATCATTTTTCTATTCCAAAAGCAAAACGATAAGGTTCAGCTGATCTCGGGTTTTGTTTTGCGTTAATCCAGCGGTTGACTTGGGTTTTGACACGGTCTCCTGTGCTACTTTTGGCAAACAATTTTGAGTGGATAGGAAGGTATCCATGAGGGATTCATCCTTTATCCATCCACACCTTTCACGGCTGACCTAGAGCTCTAGAACCTCGTGAACAATGAAGACAACTACGAAATCCTAGACTAGCTGTAGAAACAGATTGATTCAGTAGCCAATTGTAACTTTAATTAAAACAATAGGGTATACACTTGAATATGAACAAGAAAACATACTAATGCATACCTTCATCAAAACCTGGTAGATATGGCTTTATTTAAGTGGAAAATATATATGAAAAAGAGAGGATCTTTAGGCAAAAAGGATGTCATGGTAGGACAATCTTCAAACTCTACATTCCCCCAGACTGGAGATATTGTATTTCCTCATATGCTTCTTCCTTGTCTTTTGCTTGTACCTCTTTTTTATCATCTCCCTGCCTCATTGTTTTCTTCTTTTTGGCAGAGATTAGCATTCTAGGCTTCCTCATTAAAATTTTGTACTTTAAACTGATTATCTCTCTCTGCATAATTATGTTCTCTTCCTTCAGCTTCTTGTTTTTCTTATACCACAAGCTTAGATGTAAGATCAGATTGTCACTCTTGGCAATATGTATCTCACTATGTGTCTTCAAGGCTTGATTTTAATTTTTAAGACATTGATTTAGTGTTTCCAGTTCAAATATTTCTTGCTTCAAGATGTTTGAGGCCAATTGTCCATTCACCTGATTGCTTCCTTCTCTAGGGCTCTGTATTGTTTTATTTGTTGTTGTCACCTTCCTTTCTAGTGACTCTATGCAGTCATAGATTTCTTGCTATGCAGGGTCAATTCCTAGACTCTGTATTAGGCTTTCCAGAGGTGAGCTATAAGGCTGTGGTAATGATCTTGGTGGCCCTTTTGGAGAATTCCCAGGGCTTTCAATTGACTCATCCTCTATTGGTTCGATATTTGTTGGAGTGTTCTCTATTGGCTCCATTTCATTTGGCTCATTTTCCTCAAGGTTAATGTAGTATGTAGTCTTTGAGGTTTTTTGTAGAATCATGCTCAACCTTGTGCTCCTTCTTAACCCTTGGATTTGTGTTTTTTGCACTTTCCTCCTCTTATTCTATGATTTTTATTTTAGAGGAGAGGTTTTAGTTTGTGAGAGTTCTTCTTTACCTAGGCTAGCTTTCTTTCTTCTAGGGGTTCCCCTCTTCATTCTCTGTAAAAATTTTACTAAGGCAGCTCTTCTTCTGTTACCTCTGTCTGATTTTGAGGTGCCTGTTCCTTTATCATTTCTATGGTTCTCTTTCTCCCTCTGAGGGCCCTGCTGCTACTTGGTTTTTCTAGGGATTTTTCCTCAAAATGGTTTCTTATTAGGAAACTCTCCCAGTCATCTCCTATATTTCGGAGATGAAATTCGACAATATTTTCACCAAACCATGATGATACATGGTGTTTTCTATGCATTGAATTTTCTTGTGAACATTTGTAGCCATTTTCCTGAGGCTATTCAAGAGGAAATAGGGGAGGTTCATCTGATGATCCTCGAGGAAGTGCATCATCATTCTAACATGATAAAAATACATTTGACCGAACCTACCCTCACAAGTGATAAACTTCTGAAGCAAAAGTAATAAGTTTCTCCATTTGTTTTTAATAACAGAGCTTGGAATACCTTTTTTGTAGACCGTGGTGTCCATGTTCTGATTCTTGAGGAAAACCCTCCAGTCCTCATTGTCAATCCCTCTGTTTTTAAACCATTTTTCTGCATGTCTTCATAACTCGGTGGCCTCAGCGATCATGGACTCCGTTACTGTGAGTTTTATGTCCTTAATTTCAACCTCCATTCCATCGAATGAGAGCACAAATTTCTTGGTTACCTCTTTGTGGAAGCCATTAAATTTCTCAGTGAACTACAATCATTGTCTTCTTTGTAGCAGCTCCCTAGTTTGTGTGTACCCCTCTAGGAATTGCTTCCCTACTGGCTCAGTTCGAACAATTACCCCCATGTCGAAGGATGCTTTTCCTTGAAGATTGGCTACCTTGACAGGAAAATGGGACTAGTAGGGTTTGTTGGCTGGCGGAAAGATGGAATGACTGTGAAAGAATAGAGGAGTGTAAGAATAAGGAAGAACAGATGGATTATCAAAAGGATTATGGGAATGAATTCGACCATTAGGCACATTCAAACTTTATTTGGTAATTAATTTGGCATATTTGGCACAAGGTCGTGATATGAATCTTAGAGTTGTGGCATATGATATTTCGTTAGGTGGCCATTACCCTTAGGTTATAATGATTGCACTTTAGTACTATATTTTCTTACTCATACATGCTATACAACGTTCCCTATTGTTAAATCAAAGTAGCATGTACCTTTTAATTTTATGTTGCTAACATTATTTGTTTTCCTTTAATCTCTTGTAGGTGCCTTGTTGTCAACTATCCTTTAATCCAGATCACCAAGCATTCTTGTAGACTTCAAAATTTTTAGGCTTCAGAAATTTGTTTAGCTGCAAAAACTTGTCCAAGCTGCAGAAAGTTGTTGTTTATGTAGCATAAGAGAAAGAAAGCTTTAGTAGATGAACTTTATTGTTGTTTTTCTCTCTTTTGAAAAGAAAATTTGAAGTGCCAATGAGTTGGTTTTCACTTTAAATTTTTTGTATAAACATGCCAATAACATGTTGGTTTTCATGTTTATACAAAATTTATTACTATTTTTTTCATATTATTATATGTATATATATATATATATATATATATATATAATATATATATATATATTATATATATTATATAAGCATATATAGACATATAATTTATTTATTATATTTTTTTCTTCTCCTTCTTCTTCTTTTCCTTTTTTCTTTTTTCCATTTTTTTTATTTGAAGAACAAACTGAATGAAATTTTCTAAGGTGGAAAAGAAGAGGAATTCTTCTTGACCATATTCAGTTCTGAATTATACTGAAATATTTTAACAAATTCCTCTCTTGTTAATGGCAGTTCTGAATTATACTGAAATATTTTAACAAATTCCTCTCTTGTTAATGGCTTCTGATAAAGCTTGAGTTGATGTCCATTTACTAATAGAGGAGTTCTTGCTTTGTCAACAGTCCTGATTCTAACTGCACCATTGTCAAAGACATTCTCAATCTCATAAGGTCCAAGCCAATGGGTTTGGAATTTTCCTTGAAATTTTTTGAATTTTGAATAAAAGAGCAATGCCCAATCTCCTGGATGAAACTTTCTTTCTTTAATGTACTTATCATGCCACCTTGACCTATATTGTTGCACTAGGATGGTCCTCTGGAAGGCCTCTTGTATAATTTCATCGAGCTCATTTAATTGTGTCATCCTTTGCTTTTGGGCTTCTGACAAGTCAAGATCTAACTAGACTGCTGTCTAATAAGTCTAGATCTGGAATTCTATTAGAAGTAAGACTTTCTTCCCATAAACAAGTTCATAAGGAGTATGTCTTGTAGTATTCCTCCATGTAGTCCTATACGCCCATAAGGCTTTTGGAAGCTTTTCCACCTAGTCTTTCCTATGTAGATATACAATCTTTGTAAGGATAGCCTCGATCACCTTATTTGTGGACTCAACTTTTCCATTGGCTTATGGATGGTATGGAGTTGACTTCTGATGTTTTATCTTGTATTGGTCCACAAGCTTCTGCACTAGTCTGGATGTGAACTGTGTCCCTTGATCTGTTACAATTTCTCTTGGAACACCAAAACAAGTAAAAATATCCTCAAAAATAAATGAAACTATAGTATTTTCAGTAGCAAAAGGAAGTGTTTTATCTTCTACCCATTTAGTGACATAATCAGTACATACCAGAATATACTTCTTTTGCTTTGAATGTGGGTCGATTGGTCCAACAAAATCCAGTGCCCATTTTTCAAATGGTTCAATAAGTACATGTGGTTGTAGTGGCATCTCATCTAAAAGAGTAGGTTTTCCCATTCTCTGACAACTATCACATCTCTTAACATATTCCTTGGTGTCCCTGAAAATGGAAGGCCAACAATATCCTAAAAGCAGGATTTTGTAAGCAGTTCTCTTGTCATAAAAATGTCTCCACATGGCTCATCATGACAAGCTTTTAGTATCTCTGGTATTTCGTCCTCCCGAACACATCTTCTGATGATGAGATTTGGTCCCGTCTTATATAATTCCTCATTTATCCATGACTAGGATGTGCTATTGTGGACTATTCTTTTCTTTCTCTAGGAGATAAATGAAATGGCATTTTTCCTGTGGCAAAATAGTTAGCAATATCTGCATACCAAGGTGACTTAGTAGATGCTGCAAAGAGATATTCATCAGGAAATTTATCTTCTACGAGTCGATAATTGTTTTCATTTTGTATTCTAGATAGAAAATCGGCAATTGTGTTCTGTTTTCCTAGTCTATCTAGAATGGTTATGTTGAATTCTTGTAAAAGTAGGAGCCATCTAGTTATTCTTCCATTAGTGACTGGTTTATTCATTAGTTATCTAATGGCAGAATGGTCTGTGTGGACAAAGGTTTCATGGCCAGTTATATAATGTCTAAATTTATTAATGGCATGAATTACAGATAAGAACTCCTTTTCGGTTACACTATAATTTAACTTTGCAGGAGTTAAATTTTTACTAGTCTAATAAATGGCATAAGGAGTGAGATCTTTTTGTCCTAAAATAGCTCCTAAGGCTAAATCTGAAGCATCTGTTGAGATATGGAAAGGAAATTTCCAGTTAGGTCCTTTTAATATGGGTACTTCAAAATTTCTCTTTTTCAATGTTTCAAAGGCAACTTGACATTCGGAATCCCAACTGAATTCACAGTCTTTGGTGAGTAATTTAAAGAGTGGGGATGTAAGTTTTGTGAAGTTTTCTATAAATATCCTATAGTATCTGTAAAACCAATAAAACTTCTAACATCTTTTTGACAACTTTTCACTGATAACTTGGAAATGACTTCCACCTTAGATGAGTCTACCTTAATTCCATATCTAGAAATATGGTAACCTAAAACAATTCCCTCGTTAAACATCATGAAAAATTTTCATTGCTTAATGAGAGGTTTGTTTCTTGACATCTTTTTAAGACTTTCTCAAGGTTTTCTAGTGCTTCATTGAAAGAATCCCCATAGACTGTGAAATCATCCATGTACACCTCCACACAATCATGGATAAGGTAAGAGAAAATTCCAAGGACTGCCCTTTGGAATGTTGTTTTAGCATTACATAATCCAAAGGGAAGTACCCGATAAGCATAAGTTCCCCATGGACAAGTCAATGTGGTTTTATCCTGGTCTTCAGGGGCCACCTAAATCTGGTTGTATCCACTAAACCCATCCAAGAAGGAATTTTTTTTTCTTGCTAAAGTATCTGAGACCTGGTCTATGAAAGGTAACAGAAAGTGGTCTTTTAATGTTTCTTTATTTAACTCCTTGTAATCAATGCATACTCTCCATTTTCCATTCTTTTTAGGGACGATTACTAGGGGTGAAACCCAATGGTTGCCAGATATTGGATAGATGAAATTTACATTTAATAATTTCTGCAATTCTTCCTTAACAATTTCTTTTAGATTTGGGTTTATTCTTTGCTAAGGTTGTCTAACTAGTCTTGCATTTTGTTCAATGTAGATATGATGTATTCAAGTTTTAGGATCAATCCCTCTCATGTCAGTGTATTCCCATGCAAAAGCAGAAGAATGTTTCTGTAAAATTTCTATCAATTGTTTCTTTCGCATGTCTTCCAAATTTTCATTGACATTTAAGGTTTTCCCTGGAAATATTTCTATCAAGGAATTCCAAAATTTTTCCATGGATAGTAATGATACTTGTTTAGAGGTGAGATATTCATTTCGACTACGCTCATAATGTGAGGAAGATTCGTTATTTTATAGTAAATTCAAAAGCTTGTCTTCCTCTTTTACTTGTTCAGTGACAAAAATAGGTTGTATATTTTCTCCATCTTCTATCCATTCTACAGTTTCTATATCTATTGTTGTTCTTGCAGGGGGGTATAATGTAAATTTCTTTGTAGAATTTCCATCTGAGATAAACATATCACCCGACCTACAACTGATAAAAGCGTCTATTGTAGCCAACCAAGGCCTTCCTAGAATTAATGGATGTCCTCCTAAATTGTTCTTGGGTGTTAAGACCATGAAACCAACAGGATATTCCCAAGAATCTAAAGATACACAAACATATTCTAACACACCATCTAGTTTAATAACAGATCTATCTGCTAATTGCGATAAGGTTGATGAGTATTGAAGGTTAGGAAGCCTAAGTGTGTCCAACACTTGTTTTCCCATTATGTTTATGGATATTCTTAGGTTAATCAGTGTGTTTGGTATTTCAGTTCCATTGATGTGAATTTTTACAATGGGGCATCTTGGATCTAAATATTTTTGAATTGTTGTCTTCCCCATCATAATTTCTGCAATTTTTCTGACTAACTGAATTATTTTTATATCTTTTCTTCTTCTTCCTGATCATTATGTACTTAATTCCTTAATTTTCTTTGCAGAAATTGGTATTTCTTTTATGGATTGCAATAAATGAATCTTAATACAAACATTTCTCAATTCATCAATCATATTGTAATCAGGCAAGATAATTTGTTTCTCTACTCCTTCATCGATTTTCAACCTTTCTGGGAAAGATGGTTTAACTGATATTGAAGGTTGTTCTATGATAGGAGCATATATTGGAATTTCTTTTGTTTGTTTATTTTCTTTTTGAGGGAGAGAAGTCTCCCCTTCTTCTAATTGATTCTTATGTTTTTGAAGATCAAATTTTTGTTTTTTGAACGATAATAGGAGGAATTCTTGGTAATACTCTTCTAGACCTTAATTGGACATTATTTATGTCTAGTGGGGTTATCACATAAGTTTGAGGATTCTGACCCTCCGTGTTCTATACTGGTTGTTATGGTATCTTATTATTAGGATTTGGAAGTGGTTGAGTGGGTAATTGATTTGATTTTTGTGTAAATGGTAGGGAAATTTGTAGGTTTTGATTCTGAATCAGGACTTGTGGCAATTGATTATCTTGAGGCATTTGATTGGACAGGGTTTAGAATTGTGGTGGAATGTAGGATGGTGAGTATTGTTGATATTGAGCATAGGCTCCATAAGGATTTTTCCATCCTTGATACCAAGGTTGTGATTGTGGTAGAGCCCAAGGTTGCCAGGCTGAATTCCAATTACTTTGTGAAGACTGGGCAAATTGTTGTGGTCTATATCCTTGCGATTGATTTGGTTGGGGGTTTTGCCATGGTCTTTTGGCTATAAAGTAGAGAGGGTATACTAGTTCTGAGATTCCCTCCTCATTGAATATAACCTTAAGACCTAGTAAGGATGGGCATTCATTTGTATCATGATTATCTGCACATATGACACAGGTTTCTATGGCTTTTGAGTCTAAGGGACACTCTCTCAGAGCATGTTTTTTCCGACATTTGGGACAGAAGATGGATAATGCAGCATTTTTAGAATTTTTCTTGTTTTGTATTTTAAGGGTGTCTATTTGTTCACTTAGGCTCCCTAAAACACCTATTTTAAAGGTGTCAAGAAGATTTCCTATTTCTGCCCTGCTAACTGTCCCAGATGTAGACTTGTTTATTATTGATAAGAGAGGTTCCCTAGAACTCTTTCCAACTCTTGCTTTGCCCCTTGAGATATGTACACATAAATCACAAATATCTGCAAATGGTAGTTGGAAAATATCTCCTTTTCGAGTTAGGTTAAGGAGATCGATCCATTCGTCTTTAACGGCTCTGAGTAAAAGAGCTTTTAAGGTTTCTTCATCCAAATTATCCATTTTTGCTCTTTTAACATTATAAACAAACCTTTCTACCAAGTCTTCAAGATTCCCATCTTCTTTTTGTGTCATTTTGAAGACTTCATCTTTAAGGTTACTAGGCATACAATAATCTCTATACTTGCCTAAGAAAGCCTCTTTCATCTATGCCCATGTTGTTATGGAATGCACTCCTAGACTCATGAACCATTTTAATGCTGAGTCTTTTAATGTTGCGGGAAACAATTTCAACTTTTGAGCATCATGTAGATCTAGACAAAGTACGAGTGATAGAATGAGGTTGGGTTCAAGGTTGATCTATTGCGTAATTGTTTGATACTGATCAAAATATATCCTCGGAAAAGTTAAAAGGTTACGGGGCTTTTTTTGCGAGTTCCTTAGAGAGAGTTGTCTCGCGGCCTAGGTATTCTCTACTCCTACTGTGTAGGTTTCGGGTACAGGTAACCATTTTTTTGAATTATTCCTACTCTTCTAAATCCAAATTTTTACCTTAAACTCATAGATGGTTTTAACCGGATAGTCATATGATCTGCGTAATACTTCAAATTCAAAGAGAAACATCTTTGGATCTTCATTTCTTTTACCATGGAAATTAGGAAGAATCGAGGGTGATATATTTTTCATTGTGAGGGTTGTATCTTCATCAAGAATAGGGAATCCCGAAGGATTTTTATTTCCTCTACCTCTACCCCCTCCTCTACCTCTACCTCTACCTCTTCCTCTTCCTCTACCTCCAATCCTATCTTCTTTTCCATGGACATTGTGTACTTCTCCTTCCCCTTCTTCAACCATGATAGATTTTTCGAAGCTAAGATAGTGTTCTTCTAATCTTTCTAGTTCCTCTATTAATGGTTGTTCAGAATAAGTTTCTAATTCCTCTTCTTCACTAGGAATTTCTATTTTTTCTCCCACAATTTATTCACCAGTTGGGGATAGAAAGACTATCCTGTGGTTGGTGATGAAGGATTTTCTTCAATTACAGCTTCAGTAGAAGAAGTAGGTGAAGTTCTAGATTGAATTTCTAATCTTGATACTTTAGGAAGTCTTTGTCGACCTCCAAATGGAATTCAGGTTTGAGAAGGTGGTGTGGAATCTTGAAATCGTGGTGGAATGAGTGGATCTGTGGGAATTAAACTTCTTCCTCATCCTATAAATCTACCCCTAGAGTCTCTATCCCTACACATGTCATGTTTTAAATTAATGAAGTTTTTTTTTTTTTTTTTTTTTTAACTTCTAATTGTACTTCCTTAGCAACGGCGCCAAAATGTTTGGTCAATTCAATGTCCTTGAATTGGCATTCATAAATTGTCAACCAGGGTGCATAGACTGATGGAGTACGAGTGCACAATATGTGCTTAGAATTTATTCATTAGGTCGTTATGTATTTGTTAAGATCTAAACTCAAGATGGCGCGGTGTTTGTCAATTGTATTAGTGTTGTAATTCTTAGGGATGTTGATTAAGTTCCCTATGAATTAATCTCTATCCAATTAGTTCGTAGATGATGTGAGAGTGATTTTTCTTATGTTAGATTGTTTGGGATTTTTGACCTTAAATCTCTATGTTGCAGCTCCTAATTCTCTTAAGCACAAAAGAAAACCTATTTTATCAGCTAAGAAGGAATACCATTGAACTCAATTGTTTTAGGAGAGGTCCTCTCGCTTGTTAAATTTTTGCTCAAAGAAAGTAACCCAAGCAACATCTATATTGTGAATTGAACACACTTAAATTACTCTGGATAATAAGAAAAGGAAAGAATTGTGTAGTACCAGGTACAAAGAAAATTAGATAGCAGTCTAAACTAGGTATAAAGCAAATTAAAGTTCTTATGCAGATAACAATTCACTAGCGAGATCATTAAGCAGCATTGTCACACAAAACAGAGCAATTGAAGAATTCAAGGAAATCAGAATGTATTTGATTAAAACCTTCCACTGTTTTTTGGGGCCCTCCACATAGCATTTTAGAGATTCAAATCAACACAACACTTGCACACAAAAACCAATTTCATTCACACGAAATTCACAGACTTGTTCATAAACACATCATTCGGCGCGCACCCAAATAATAGTGCAGCCATTAGCTTTATAGCAAGTCTCTTGGCATAACTGTATGAAAATTTTAAGCCTAATATCTCTTAATCCTATCTAAACTTATATCATGAAACCATCATTTTGATATTCCAAAAGAAAACGATAAGATTTCAGCTGATCCCGGGTTCTATTCCTCATTAATCCGACAGGTGACTTGGAGTCTGACCGCAATCTCCTATGCTTCTTTTGGCAAATAGTTTCAAGTGGATATGAAGGTATCCATGAGGGTATCATCCATTATCCATCCACACCTTTTGCTGCTAACCTGGAGCTTTGGAACCTCGCAAACAATGAAGACGGCTACGGAATCCTGGACTAGTTGCAGAAATAGACTGATTCAGTAGCCAATTGTAACTTTAATTAAAAAAAATAGGGTATATAGTTGAAAATGAACAAGAAAACATACTAATTCATACCTTCATCAAAACCTAGTAGATATGGTTTTAGTTAAGTGGAAAATATATATGAAAAAGGGAGGATCTTTAGGCAAAAAGGATGTCATGGTAGGACAATCTTCAGACTCTACATTTGGCACAGTCATCATAGTTGTCAAAAATTGTGTTATAAGCGTCATAATGTGTCGTTTCAAGTGTCACACTTAGACATAAGTGTTTCTTTTCTATCATTTCAAGGTGTGATTGTAATTAATGAGTCCTATGTATTTATTTTAGCTTTTATTGATGGTTTTATATCTGTGATCCAAGTTTGAGTCATGTTTGGATGCATTTTCCTCTTTTACTCTGTCAATCCCACACTTAGCCCTTTCGAAGACCTTCTTGGTCCTTTAGCCCAGTGCAAGTTGTGAAGCCTTAGTGCTCTTATCAAGTGCATATCTCAACCTATACATAGGCCTCAATGATGTAATCCTACTCCCAGAGGTTTTTGCAAGAAGTCCCTCTCAATATTACCTCAAATCTATTGCACATTATGATCCTCCTAAGGGTAGTCACTTGACCCTTCTTGCTCATCCTGACTCACTTCACTAAGTTTTGGTCGCCTATGGCTTGCATGACACATAGATAATTCCTAGCTAATAGGATGGACCTCTTTCACTATTTTGTAGAGGAAAAGCATGCATTGAAAAGATCCTCCTATCCTCCCAGCGTAATGAAAACCCTCCTAGGCAAAGTGGCTCCATCCCTATGGCCTCCCTCAATTAAAATCACACTCCAAATGCTCAAGCACCCATTGTTGAGTCAAACTAGGCTAGCCTAGGATGAAAAGTTCATTAAAAGGAAATAGTGACCCCTTGTTGAATAAAATTATTCTTTCTCTCAAGCCTCCTTTTCCTTTGAGCGCATGGCGCACTCACAAATGTTGAAGCCTCACCCTTCCCCCTTCCTTAATGTGCTATGTTCCAAAGCTTGCCTTAACCTCTTCCTCTAGAGTAAATGACACAATAGGTAAGGCTGAAGGAATCCTCATTTCCACCTTTGACCAGTCAAATTGTGCCCTCTTTTAAGCTTCCTTTCCCTTTGAGTGCATAGCGCAGTCCTAAAGGTTGAACCTTTCATCTTCCCTCCTTCCCAATGTGATCATGCACCCAATATTTCCTAGCCTTTCCCTCTAGAGCACATGGTGTAGTAGGGAAGGCTGAAGGAAGCTTCCTCTTTTCTTTAACCAATCAAACTTTTCCCTTCTTGAAATCTCATTTTCCTTTGAGCACATAACGCAATTATGAAGGTTGAACCTTTCACATTCCCTCCTTCCCAATGTGCTCATGTTCCCTAAGCCTTCCTTTGACCCTCACTTTTAGTACATGGTGCAGCAAGGAATGATGAAGGATTCATCCCCTCACCCTTGACTAGTCAAACTATTCTTTTAGGCTTTCCTCTCTTTTATTTGGAGCACATGGCACGACCTTGAAGCATGAAGCTTTCAACTTCATCCCTTGCACTTTCCGCAATACGTTGGACCAAGAAGAGATATTTCTCATAGAGAATAGTATATTAAAATGAACATTCAAACCCTCCTAAGCCACTGATGAGTTTGACTGCACCCTCTTATTAATCTGATAATCACCCTATGAGTGACCCCAGTTAAAGATTTATTAAATGAAGGTATTACAAACTCATGTGCTGGTGTGTGTGTCTATGTTATTTAAGCAACGCATCGATCAGATTGCCAATACACAGATAATTGCATGGAAAGACACAAAGAAATACAGTAAGCAAAAACAAGAACACAAGAAATTAATAAGGAGTTCACCCTATTCTCCAGGGCTACATCTCCGGTCCAGCTTCAGTGGTAGCCTTATTTTATTGTGTTTCAGGCAAAGAATTATAATGCAGGAGCTCAATATGAGTCACCTAAAACAGATTTGCTTGGCAGGGTGGTTCTTGGATTCCCCAAGCCACTGGAGTGCACAGACTCGTTTTCCTATTAGCTCTATGACCTTCTGGTCTATAATGGAAAGAGCCCAATGTGGTGCTTAGTCCAGACAGATCCTCTCTAGGATGGCTTGAATCCCTCAAGCTCTCTGGTGCTTGACGTTGCCTTTGGTCAGCTCGACCCTCTGTCCTCTTCTACTTTTGCTTCACTATCTTTTCCCCTGTGTTTCATCCTCCTCTTGGGATTGTGGTTCCTTTGTCTCTCTCTCTAACTGACTATCTCAGTCTAACTGTGTATTTTGTCTCTGTTCATGGCTTTAAGCCATTCATTTCCATGTTTGTTCAGTTCCTCTTCCGCCTCCATCGAATCGCCTTCTGTAGTTGCACTTGTAGTTCCCTGGTTTGGCGTCATCATCGACTCACCGGGAGTGGCCACATGTCCTCCTGTAACGCGCCAGCCTGCTTCGTTGCTTCATTTCTTTGGTTACATCATGGATGAAGTCTTCCTCCACTGTGGCAGTCAAAATGAACTTCAAATCCTTCTAAATCACGGCTCATTCCTTCGTGGGTTCCGCTTTCCCCACTGGGCACGATCTCAGTCGTCTGATCGGGCCTCCAGATCTGACGCCATACGCACATCCCATGTGGTTGACTAGCTCGATTGTTAATGCACAATCAGCGGTGTTTTTCTCTCTCCTCCGCTTGCCACGCGTCGATCGTTGAGTGGGATCGCTCCAATTTCTCCAAAACAGCTTATTGTTTAAGGGTGTCCTGATCAATACTATCAGTTTTTCCGAGCATGGGTCCTCCCTTGTCCTTTAGCGCCTTTTTCGCTTTTCGCCTGCGATTCTCCAACTCCCCATGTGTCCAAGTGCTCGGGGCTTCTCCATTTCAGTCCTTTTCACCCAGCAATCTAGGGCTCCTAGGGGCTAATTCAGCCTCCTGCGCAGTCTCCATGGACCTCGATCAGCGTGCTTTGACTGGGGTCCTCATCGTTCCACGCTGGCTGCCATTGCCACTGGTTTAGGTTGTTTTTTATCATTGTTTTGGAATTTTTAGAAGTTTTTCCCAACCTGGTACAGCCATGTTTATGTTTATTTCTCTTTATGGATCCAATTCGGATCACTTAATCAAGCATTCTTCTAACCCTCTCACTGGCCTATCATAAGCAGATCATTCCAAGAGTTAGGTAGCGATAGAATAGATGTTTTTAAGACTTATCTTCCCCATCATGAATTATTTGAATTGATATGAGTACCTTCCAAGCATGACAAGGTGATACTCAAGAGAATATAACAAGGAGAAAATCATGAAGAAACACTTGCAGAGAAGAAGCACTAAGAAGAACAATCATGAAGACATGAAGCAGATCATTCACCAAAATAGAAAGAAGACATTGCATGATGACTCGGAGGATTTCAATATTGATCAAAGACCCTTTGGGTGAAGATGAAAAAAAAAAGTGGATCTTTCATGAAGATGAAGCATAGATTAGATCAATCATCAACAATGCAAGATGAAACATAGATCAAATCAATCATCAACAATGCAAGATGAAGCAGCAATCAATATAGCTTGCAATTTCCACCTTGTCTTGAAGTCCATTTCATCATTGTCAAGTTGTAACTTGTACAAGTGTCATCATAATGATAAGTGTGTGTCCATGTGTCATGCCACATCATCATTTTGAATGTAATGATGTATTTTCAAGAAAAGGACAAATTTAATGTGTGGAATTCCAAGAGTCATATGTGGAACATGAAGAGTCACATAGTCATACATGGACAAAGAGTGTATATAAGTCCATAAGTCATTTAGAAGTTCAAGAGTGTTAGATGCATATGGGATGTGAATATACATGAATGATAAAACAATGAATTGAATTTACTATTAAGATATATGTATAGTTATAAAACATTATTGTGACTTTTGGATTCATCTTCCAACATCTCTTGGACTCCATTTGACTATCCAACTTCCACACATTAATCCTTAGTGGATTAGGTGTCCAAAATTACCCCTTTAATCTAAAGGCGTATGTATCAATACAAGAAGAGAGTTGTAACATAAAATGTGCAAAAAAATCATGGAAGCACTAGGCTGAATGTGCTCTCTTAAATGTTGGAATAAGGTGATGGTTTAAGGATGACCACCAATACTGGAACGCTTAGTGCAGTTCCCGAAACTCTTCCAAATATGGAAAGAATGAAATCTTCTACTAGAAGAAGTGTCCCTAATTCTTTGGACAATGATACCTTCAACCTGGAAAACGGAGGTCCACAACCTGCAATGGTTTAGGGATGACCACCAACTCTGGAATGCTTAATGCAATTCTTGGAACTCTTCCAAAACTGGTAAGAACCTAAAGTCTTCTACTAGAGGAAGTGTCCCCAAATCTTTGAAGAGGGATAATATCAACTTGAAAAGGGAGTTCTCAAACCCGCATAGATGGTTTAAGTCTGACCATCAACCAAAGGCGTGACCAGGGGCATCTTTGTCTCTGGCTACAACTCTGAATTTGGTATGGCAGGTTGTGGCTCAGGCTCACTTGATGTGGCTTTTGAGCTTGTAGACTACCATCACTTCTCCCCCTATCAGATAAAAGGTGAGAATATGGAGAAAGATCAAATACAAGACAATTTAATAATATAGAACAAGTTCTCACATATGACTGGAATATATTCTTGGCTGTTGAAGCCCATTACCAAGAAGCGATCCATCCAAGACGAATCTTTGTTCTTGCAGGAGGCTTGTTTTCGAAACATATTTTTGAAGAATGGGTGGTTTTATGAAAATTTTCACATGGATGAAGATAAAAGTAGTGATATTTGATATGGCCAACTCAGTCACAATGTTGGAATTTGACAATCTGTTGTGGTTGTTGTGGAAGAGGACCAAAATCTGGAACAGTTGAAGGTGAATTGTCGTGAAAAATCCATCACTATGGAACTAGATGGGCTTTGAGTAATATGGAATATGAAAGGACACATCCTTGTCATATCCAATACCAGTTCTATGCTTGTTATAGAGGAGCTCTTCCCAAGGTTTGATGATGGGCTTATGAAGTGTATTGCTGAATTTTTGCTTCTGCATTCAAATCTGCTCCTATACTAGGCTTAGTGATCTAAGCAATTTGAACATTATTGAGTTGCTGCTGATGGGAGTTTGTCTCAATGTTATGAATATTAGAAAGTTCGAAATTATGTATTTTATATTGTAACGCAGCTCGTTGGAATTGATATTCAAGTTGCAGAAACTCGATCATTTCTTGTGCATTTTTTAGACATGTTTGAATGTCAACAAGAGATACTTTGCTAATTTTTACCATCCCATCAATAGTGGAATGAATTAGGGTATTCAACGATTCTAATGCATCACCAATTTTAACCATTTTCCAAACAACTCAAGTTGAACAAAATAAACCTAGAAATGTGAACTATTGAGACATCGACCAATCTGTCAAAATAGAGGGAACATACAATGCTAAAATTCTGAAACTTGTGTAGATTCTAAAACCTCCTCTAGCTCCCCCAAAAATAATACCTCCTTTTGATAGTTTTTAATAGGCCAATACTTCAGTAAACCCCTAATAACAATATTTTCCAATTTGTAGTATTTTTCAACAGACTATGTGATGCAATAGGAAAGTTGTTGATGATAAAAGAGAAACACATTTAGGCTTATGTAGAGGATTAAGAGCTCTTACTACAAACAAACAATTTATTCTCTTATTTCTAATAGCTCACCAATGCCACTATTCCTTTCTGTCTCCATGACAAAACGATATAATATTTTATTGATTGCTTTCCGTATGAAGGGATGGTGCACCATGAACTTCCCACAAATGTGGTGCAATATCATTTTCGAACACTTTCTCTCCTGATGATCCTCTGAATCAAACAATTCAAGAAATCTGAAGACAAAGGAGTGACTAATATATCTCTTCACAATTTTTCAATCTATTTTTGTGGATACTATGTATCATAGAAGAAGTTCATACACTATTTGCAAATGTGGCCAAGCTAGTTCCATACACGGTTCCCCTTCTTCTGGGTCAACATCTCATAGAGCAACTATGATATATGTAAAGATAACTCTTCGTTGCATAGGGATCTTGAATGGTTTCCTTGGCTTCGAAGGAATAGTAGATTGGATCTCTAAGAGAACATTATGTCCTGCATAAGCAAAGGTAATGTAGAGAATAGACAATGCATCCAGGAAAAACTTTCACCTTGATTTTCAACAGTTGTATAAACAGAGACTTAATTGACAAGGATATAGAGAAAATAGATCCTATGGCCTCTAACAGAGAATTCACAGATCCAGAAATGTCAGCGCATCATTTGTGGAGGAGAATGTTCCTGCCATCAAAATATCATCAAGAGGAGCCCAACATCATAACTATTATGACAGTGGACAGCGGACAATGTAAATTTTATGACAACGTAACTATGAGTACTATGTAAGGTGTTGCATATAACATGGAAAATTTATATTGTAGTGTGGGTGTGATGTCGCAACGGAGAGCCACGAGGTATGAGGAGGCAGTATGGGAGGTGATATAACCATCGTTCAACACTCACCTAGAGGTATATATATGCAGCGATGGCGTTCAACGTAACCAAGATTCAAAAGGAAACATGCCAACATTAACATAATGTTCATATGTTATGACATAACTGCATAACCTAACAGGATGTGGTATGGGAGGAGGAGGAATTGATGTATGCAGGTTCAAGAAGTAAAAATGATGCCATGATGTAATAAATATGGAAACTCCTATTTCCAACTCTATAGAAAATTTAATGCGCCCTGACATGCGCCCTCGATAGCCCAATATAACACGCTGTTTTTTTTTTCTCTAGTCATCACCGTGCGCGTGTTATATCTGGCTATCGAGAGCACATGTTAGGGCGCATTAACTTTTCTATAGAGTTTGAAATAGGAGTTTCCTAATAAATACCACCGCGCTTCCATTTTACAGGATATCATTCAAAGTGATGGTCACCACCAATACACGAATACAACATATAGACTATTCAATGCACATTATTCACTGTCCATCAGATGTAATTAATGATTTAACACACATACAATGTTAAATTGTTCAACACAAACATAGAGAGCATAAACTCGGCATATAACTCATGGTTATCCAAAAAGACGGAGCATATAACTCAAGGATCATGAACCAACATATACCAACTCATATGAACCAATGCACAAAAACCAAACAAACACGACGTTCAATGCAGATGTAATGCATTGAACCTATTCAATGCTACATTAAATTTGTCATGCTAAGAGTGAATCCAAGCTGCATGTAGGTGATATCATGGAGATATTAGGATTTAAAATTCTTTGAATGTCCTTGCGACACCACCAAAATCTTTTGATGTGAAAGTTATTTGCCATCCAGTGAAATGTAGTGTCAAACCTTGAGTTTGAAACCATTTTAATTAGACTCTGTTGGTTGCCTATTGCAATTAGAATGAATGTGTTGAGAATATAGGTAATACAAGTGAAATTTTTTAGCATTTCTAGTATATAGGCATGCGAGAGAGAGGCAATGTTTTGTAGAGGGTATGGTTTTTTTTCAGTTAGAGGAGTTACAAATGGGGTAGAGGAATGCCAAATTTAGACTTGCGCTCTAATACCATATTAGATGCACATGGGATGTGAAAAGACATGAATGACAAAATAGTTAATTTCATTTACTATTAACATATATGTACATTTATAATACATTCTTTTGATTTTTAGATTCATCTTCTAACGTCTCTTGGACTCCCTTTGACTATCCAACTTCCACACCTTAACCCTTAGTGGATTAGATGTCCAACAAAGAGTTGTTTAGAAGTCTGAAGGAAACAACAAAAGTCCAAGAGTTATGAGGATAATTGAAGAGTCATGGGGATATGAAAGTTGATCCCTCTTTTTATAAAAACAACCTCATAACTCAAGGAAAAGGCCTTTTGGAGATTTAAGCTTTGGAGATCTACTCTTGGCTTCTCTGCTTGGCATAGTTGAGGAAACTATCCTTTGGAGAAGCAAGAAGTGACTTAATGTTCCACTATTGGAACTAGTGTCTCATCATTGTAACTATGTACTTGTAACTTTCACCATATAATTGAAGCTTGATGAGCCAACACATTTTCATGCATGTATTGTGAGTGTCTTAGGACTATTCTTTGGATGTTTTCTATATATGTTTCATTCACATGTACTAAGGAAATATTTGAACTATTTCGGCGGCCTTGGTACTTATCTTGTTGAAGGTGTGTTGTATGTGGCTTTATGGCCATTGTGTCTAAGTGAACTATTTCACTAGATAACCAACAAATATTTCTTTCCTCATGCATCTCTCTTAGGTTAGTACTATTACTTCCTTGTAGAGTCTCAATTTTGTCTTCCCCCTCATGAAAGTCTCCTTTTATACGTTACAATTGGTGTTTCGCAATGTCAACTTGCTTGTTCAAGGGTTATGTATATAATGTCTTATGTTATTCATTGAAACCAAGTTGAACCTTACAGTTATGGTGGTCGGGTCGATACCATGGATGGGTTTCCTACTCCAAATGGTATGACGTCTAATTGGGACTTCACATCGGGAAGACCCCTTGTATGTTGGTGGTATCTAGCAACGTTAACATTCTGGCACTAGAAGGAGGGATAAGTGGCAAGTTGTGCCCATTGATTCTATTTTGAATCCCTTATCTTAAATGGCTCTTTCCCAAATCATAATCCGAGGATGTTTTTCTAGGGATCTTGATTTTAACATCCCTACAGAAATCATTCATGACTTGTCTCAATTTAAGTTTGATGGCGAGAGTGAATTAAATTTCCTTGAACACTTCTTTAAATTTATGTATTTTTGTATCTCTAATGGAATACAATGTAAATATATCATGGCCAAGTTGTTCACCCTCACATTTAAAGGTCGAGTTAAGAAATGGTGCCATATGTTACATGTTGCTTTTGTCCATTCACTTGAGAAACTTGTTAAAGATCTTTGTGAAGCCTTTGAAAGTTATTATTATCAATATGTCTGTGATAGAATTGATTTTCTTTTAATGGAACCTGGTGAATCTGTAAATGATTTTTTTAATTGGTTTCTTCACCTTTGCTGTGAATTTCTCAAGGGAGTTATTGACTCAATTTCATTATGGAAAATTTTTAGAATTTGATTCTACTTTCTTTCATATCTTTAATCTAAACCCCCAAATGATTATCTTCCCCCATCTATGGCTAACCATGAGACAAATCAATCTTGAGGAGGAACCTATTATCCCTTTGGTTCCTTGCCCTCCTCCAATTTGGGTACCCCCTGGTGATGATGTTAAAGTTGGAAGATTTGAAAATCAAACTGTTGATTTTTCCATTCAACCTCCATCCAATTCTTATGATCCACATCCTACTGAAGAAAACTTGGAATGATTCAATAATACATGGAGCCTAAGGTAAAAGTTGATCCTTTGGATTCTCAAGATCATATTAATGCACACAAGTTTAATTTGTAATATGATCCAAATGAAAACGCGAATGTCTCTAGGGATACTCTAAAACCTCTACCACTTATGTTTCATGATTTAATTGATTCACTTACTTCAACTCATAATGATGTTCTACCTGTTGCTTCAAGCGGTAATCAAGAATGAGGTGGTATTATTTCACATGCAGAGGAGGAAAGTGTTGAAGATATTTCTTATCTTTCCTCCTTATTTCAAGATGATAATTTTGCATTTTCGGTTGATCTCCAATATTGTAATATTGATAACTTGTCAAATGACTTTGAACTTTGTATTCAAGTGGAGACTTTGGATAACCATCATTATCACATCCTTGTTTCCATTAAAACATATGGTGGTGAATACCCAATTACATTGGATGAAATATTATCTTCTTCTAAAGGCTTAGATTTGTAGGATATTAATTCAGAATTTGTTTCTCATATTTTATAATATCCATTTGTGAAT
Source organism: Pinus taeda (assembly GCA_000404065.3). Classification (NCBI taxonomy): domain Eukaryota; kingdom Viridiplantae; phylum Streptophyta; class Pinopsida; order Pinales; family Pinaceae; genus Pinus; species Pinus taeda. The sequence goes on along the minus strand of APFE030198874.1, from coordinate 167,125 downwards.
TGGGATGCTCTTTTAATTCAAAATGATCCTAAATCTTCTTTAATTAATACATCCTTGGATGACGAATCTAAATTAGTAAGTTTTATGCTTTCTAAATCTTTGGAATACCAGGTCAATCTGAGTGTCATATTGGTATGCCTATCTTTGACCATAATACTAATGAAAATGAAGTTGATCGATTGTTCTTTCAATTTCAATATGATTTAAGTACAAGTGTTGCTGCTCCTCATGAATCGCTCAATCCTTCTTCATATCTAGCACACTATTCATTGTACCCAGATATGTTTTATGAGTGTGCCATATTAGTAGTCCCTTAAATCCTACTAATCTCTATTTGGTTGAACATGGTTGCAATCAGGTACATGATGGTGTGATACTACAATCAGAGGATGAAAATTTTGAATCTATAATTCATTATTTGTTTAATTATAAATCTTTCCTAAGCCAAAAGGAGGATGTTCCAACCATGAATCATCAAGGGATTTTTCCAATTTATCTATCTCAATGTTCTAGCCATAAATAATTTGATGTGTTTAATCCTAAATCTGATCAAACTAGTGGCATTGGTAGTGTTTCCATTGATACATTAGATGACAGTGGTGCATGTCTACATGTTGATTTTTCCAAGCCACCCAGATTTGATCATCCACCACCAAAAAGTTATGGGACCTGTCAAGAAGTTGAGGCACTTCATCTCCCACTGATAGTTATGTCAAGTCCTCGCAATCTTGTTGAGATATCTGAACTAAGTTGGATCTAGATTTTCATGCACAATTCTTTCCTTAATATAATCCACTAGTTAGGAGTTCATTCTTAAAGGAATCGTGGTATTTCAAGTTGATCTTCATGATCTCCAAGATATTTTGATCAGGTGAAAGGTTCTTGCTTGGTTAGTTACTTTTCATGTGAATCCCTTGGAATAGAAGGAGGGTTGGAAATCCCATCTTTCGTGGATCATTACAACTTGGTAACCTATCATTTTGATGATCAAGATAAAGGACATTTTTGGTTGAAGGATTTTTCTCTATTAAACTCTTTTGAATCTAATCAAAGTATTATCTCTTTTGTGCATATCATGAATATAATCATCTCCATGGCACATTTTCTCCTCTAAAATATTTTTAAGTTCTTCAATCATTCAATTGACCAAAACCCATGTGTTATTACTAAGTTTTATTTGACACATGTTTCGAATCTTCTATCAACTAAGTATGTTGATTCGTTTCCTGGATTCATAATCTCAACAATTGTCTTGAATGCCCTAATCTTTCTTATTATTGACTTTGCATGTAATACAATACAAATGGAACCAATAGAGAATCGAGAGCCTTCTATGTTAATTGACCAATATGGTCATTATACTAAAGATTATGGTTGTGATGTGAATACATTAATTGAAAATTCATTTTCCCATAAGTCCTAGTGTTTTCAAATTGGTTGTCTTGAATATCAATGTCCACTTGTTGAATAGTAAGAGAAATCTTACATGGAAAGCTCCAATGAAAATAACAAGTTTCGATCCTTTTTTATGTTTGCAAGAACTGAGAACATAGATGAATGTGCATCTACAAGCAGCCTACAAGGTTTATATGATCAACATTTCAAACAACAAGGTAAAGTTTGAAATTCGCTCAAAACATTGAGTATGGAACATCCTTTTGGTAATATGAAAGACCTTCAGTTAGTTGTGCAAGTTTTCAAATTTGTTGTATTTTCCATTGTACATAGTTTTATATTGCTTTTAATTGCTTGTATCTTTGTGGTTGCAAGTCAGGAATGAAAATGGATACATTGGAAATATCATTACACTTAACCCTAAACTTATAGTTGATTAGGTTAGGAATAGGCTTAGTTTCATCCAGTTTCCTCTACATTGCATCTACCCTCTATCCTACTCTCCATCGAGTCTCTGCATTTGATTGTTTTCTTGTTGTATATATGCATGTTTTTTTATGTTCCACCTCCATTTGCTTGTTTATTTTTCTTTTCTTTGTTCTTTGTCATGTATTTTATTTTTGTTTGTTCAATAATACTTTGCATGAAATATGCTTTTGCTTGGATCAAAAGGCAATGTGGAAAAAACTTGAAAAGCAAAATTGTGATGTCGAACAATGCTTGGCTAATATGCTACCTCTTCTCTATATTGGGCTTGTATATCTTTAAAGTACATGATGTATGAATGGAAAATACCATCCAATCAAACGGAAAGCGTTTGGAATATTTTTAAAGCCCGTATCTATTCTAATATCCTCATTCCTCAACTCGGTATTGTAAGTAAATAGTGTCTTTCTTGCCAATCCAGTCAAGTAGAGAAAGGATAAGGGGATAATCAATTAGTAAGAAATATAATATCATAGATCTATAAATACTTCTCTGAAGGGTTAACCTCCTCTACTCTCAATAAGTTAAGATCCCTATTCTTCCCATTGAAAATAATGAGTATTGAATCACGGTCCTATTAAATAAATAAATAAAGGGTGAAAAAAGTGAAAGGATTCCTACGCAAGGAAGTGAAGACAGTGACTTTGTCAGGGTATTGACGAAGATCACTGGCAGTAAAGCAAAGCTCGTGCCGATGTAGTGACTCCATCGAGGTATTGTCCAGGCCTGCTCATAGCGGAGCAACACTAGATATGAAACCCATACTATGAATATCCTAAACTCACCACACATATTACCCTTTCATAGATTGATTTAATTGTGATATGGCATATATATTTGTGTGTTTTAACCGAGTAATGGAATGGGAAGCCAAGGTAATCCAAAATATGAATCAATACTTCCTGAAAGACAAAGACCTTGTATGTGGAGAATTAAACCTAAAAAAAGGAGTTGGAGTTCTACCTATGCATCACCAAGTGTTGTCTTTGCGATAAACACCCTCCAAAAATTTTCTCACACTTGAATTTTGGAGCTACTAAGGATTTTACAATCTGACGCTCTATGGTTACTTCATGTTCATTTGATGTTTTACAAAGAGTTTAAGGCTTCTTACTAGTTTTAAACTATCAAGTCACTTGCACTCACATGCACAATGTTCGATGAGTTCATGAGGATGCTTACTTTATGCAAGCTTGAACAAGCATAGCACCATCCATCAGGATAGTTTTTTTGTGATTTTCAAATCGTTTTGGCAATCAATGTGCACTTTTGTTGACGGATCCCCTCACTTTGGTTGCATTTGTACTATTATTATGGAGGGTTTTCTCAACTGTCGATTTTGCGCACTTTTGCTTTCACATTTACGACTGTCACTTTTTCTTTTTCATTTTAATAAGTGGAATTTTCATGGTATCTTTTCTTTGGCATTTTTCACTTTCATGTTTGTTCACATTTTTCAAGTGTCATCTTATGTTTTCTTCATGTCACAGGTGTCTCTCTTTTGATTTTCACTCCTACATATATCACACCCTTGCACATCACCAAATTTATTTATGGCACATTCTTCTATATTAGATGGTATTACATACCATTAGAATATGTTCTAAACACATCCTATAGCTTAGCAGACCATTTTTTCACAATCGTCATAGTTGTCACAACTTGTGTTATAAGTGTTGTAATGTGTCATTTCAACTATCGCACTTAGACATACATGTCGCTTTGTTGTCGTTTCAAGTTGTGATTTTAATTCATGAGTCATGTGTATTTATTCTGGCTTTTATTGATGGTTTTATGTGTGTGATCCAAGTTTGTTTCATGTCAGGATTCATTTTCCTCTTTTACTCTATCAATCCTACACTTAGTCATTTCAGAGCCCTTCTTAGTCCTTTATCCCATTGTAAGTTATGAAGTCATTTCAGAGCCCTTCTTAGTCCTTTATCCCATTGTAAGTTATGAATCCTTAGCGCTCTTATAGAGTGTGGATATAAAAATATCCATAGACATAAATGATGCAATCCTACTCCCAAAGGTTGGTGCAATAATTACCTCTCAATATTACCCCAAATCTATTGAACATTATGATCCTCCCAAGGGTAGTCACTTGACCCTTCTTGCTCATACAGACTCACTTCACTAAGTTTTGGTCACCTCTACCTTGCATGACACATAGAGCATTCATAGCTAATAGAATGGACCTCTTTCACCCTTTTTCATAGGTAAAACATGGAGTGAAAATATCCTCCTATCCTCCCTATGTAGTGAAAACCCTCCTAGGCAAAGTCACTTCATCCCTATGGCCTCCCTCAATGAAAAGTGTACTCAAAATGGTCAAGAACCCACTATTGGGTCAAATTGCACTAGGCTAGGATGAAAAGTTCATTAAAAGGCAATAGTGACCCATTGTTGAAGAAAATTTTGCTTTCTCTCAAGCCTCCTTTTCCTTTGAGCACATGGTACACTCCCAAAGGTTGAAGCCTCACCCTTCCCCCCTTCCCCAATGTGATTTGTGCTCAATTTGGATTAACCTCTTCCTCTATAGTGCATCACGTAGTAGCGAAGGTTGAATTAAGCCTCATTTACACCTTTGACTAGTCAAATGGTGCCCTCTTTGAATCTTCCTTTCCCTTTGAATGCATAGCATAGTACTGAAGGTTTAACCTTTCATCTTCCCTCCTTTCCAATGTGCTCATGCACCCAAGATTTCATAGACTTTCCCTCTAGAGCACATGGCATAATAGGGAAGGCTAAAGGAAGCTTCCTCTTATCTTTGACTAGTCAAATTGTTCCCTTCTTGAAGCCTCCTTTTCCTTTGAGCACATAGTGCAGCCCTGAAGGATAAACCTTTCGCATTCCCTCCTTCCCAATGTGCTCATGTGCCCTAAGCCTTCCTTTGAGCCTCTCTTTTAGTGCATTGTGTAGTAGGAAAGGCTAAAGGACACCTCCCCTCACCCTTGACTTGTCAAACTATGTTTTTAGGCTTTCCTCGCTTTTCTTTGGAGCGCATGGCACAACCTTGAAGCATGAATCTTTCAACCTTATCCCTTCAACTTCCCCCAATACGCTAGAACAAGGAGATATATTTCTCATAGTGCATAGCGCAGAAAAAATTAACATTCAAACCACCCCAAGTAATTGATGAGTTTGATTGCCCTGTCATGAATGATTTGCATTAACAAAAGTACCTTCCAAGCATGAAAAGGTGATACTCAAGAGCAGATAGCAAGGAGAAAAGCATGAAGAAACACATGTAGATAAGAAGCACTAAGAAGAACAATCATGAAGTAGATCATGGACCAAAACAAAAAGAAGACATTGCATGATGACTCAAAGGATTCTGATATTGATCAAACACCCTTTTAAGGGTGAATATGAACAACAAAGTTAATATTTCATGAAGATGAAGCATAGACCAGATCTATCATCAACAATACAAAATGAAGCAACAAGAAAGACATCTTAGCATTTCCACCTCATCATGAAGCCCATGTTAAGTTGTAACTTGTACCAGTGTCATCATAATGGTCAATGTGTATCCACGTTAAATGCCACATTGTTAGAACCTAAATCTGCCTTAGGCTAAAAGAAGGCAAAATTCAGGGCAACCACAAACCACGCTCAGTCTAGTAGCTAGCCCTACCAGAATAGGAGAGGGCTCTCTCCGAGTGACACTCAATGAATTGATAAATGAAATGGCATGAGATGACTTGCAGTGAACTATTTATCTTAGGCTAGTAAGTGAATATGGAAACAAGAAGTGATTTTTATGAATGACTGTGTTTCTGGGATGGTATGGGACCAGTGGACCTCAATGAACAGAGAACTTAATACAAAGACAAGGATTATTTCGTGAGGCAAGGTAGGCGGAAAGCCTAGCAATTTATTTTAAGATAGTGTGGAATAGAGAGATTGATTAAGAGGGTGAAAAGGGCATGGACAACATGAATCCTTTTCAACATAAGAATGAATACTGAACATGAAAGTTTCCCACAAGCAGAGCAATAAAATTGAATTCTACCTTAGCTAACTTAGAAAATTTCAATGGAAATGAATATGAAATGAGCTATGAAACATAAGAGACACATTTGCTACACTCACAACCACATGAATCTCATGAAACAGAGCCACTGCCTTTTATTAATCCTCTGTAAAAAATATACAATGCAGAAACAGAGTTTCTTCCCACAGTCTCCCCGAAGTTACAATCCAACCAACCCTTTGCAAATAGTTTGCATACAATATATAGAATGTGCCATGAAGAGATAGAACACCCAAGGGTTGGGGAGTTACTCGAATCATTGCAAAATGAAGGTGGAGAGCCAAACAGCAACTACAGGTGCAGCGCCACAAACATGACGAATGGCTTGGGTGGCCCTTTGCCTTCCTTTGCCACTTGGATAACTGACCATATGGAGTGAAAATACTTTTAAAACTGCCTTAGGTGCCAAAAAACTGAAGTGCATATGAGTGGGCCCACTTACAAAAAGTCGGGAAGCGAAATTTCACGAAACAGAGGCATTTTGGGCCTTTTTTCATATATGCGTCGTGCCCTTTTCTGTATGCATCACGCCACTTTGAGGCCATTTTTGAGGCACGTGCAGGAGTCCAAAATGTGCCCAAGTGTGCTCATTGGAAATCTTGTCCTGTCTAATTTCCAAAACAAGTGGAATTTTTGAATTTGGAGCTCATTTTCCCTTCCAAATCTTCATTCTCTCAAGACTTCTCCCTGTGTGTCAAAATAGGGGCAGTGAGGCCATTTTTTAGTGTTTTTTGCCCTTTTGGTGGCCAAGATCTTCTCCAAATTTCTTGTTCCAAGTGCCAGTAGTCGTGATTTTTCATGTTTAATCCAAAAATGCAAACCATTTCTCATTTGGAGCTCCCAATCCTACGTGTCGCGCCGGTGGTGCGGCATGTATAGAGAAAAAACCTGTGTTTGTGCAAAAAAATTGTCATGTGACCAAAATTTTCCCAAATTCCTTGAAATTTGGGTTGGAGGTCCTCTATGAAGTGTTATGCTATGCCAGGGAAGCTTCAGCCAATATTCGAAGTTGATCTTGCTCTTTTCCCTCTTTTGTTGCTTTGCTCAGTTTGGCCTTCAAGCTCCTTATTCCAGCCTTTGCGCTCATGTTCCGTGCCCTGTAATGACAAGCCATCCTCCTAAATATGGTTTTGTCCTTGTTTGCCTTCTCAAGCAGCTTCTCCAAGTGTAGATTGACCCAATCTAACCAAGACTCACGATCGTTGTTGATCTCTTGCTCCAAGGTAGTGAGCTCGATCCTCCTCTGTTGGGCAGCTTACCGATTTTCACGGATGCTTTGCAGCTTCATGATCATCTGTTGGTCCTCAAGCTATTTGTTTCTCTGTTCTAGATACTTGATGACCCATCTAGCTCTCTCCATATTGAGTATCAAGTCTTGTATCTCTGAGTCCTGCTCCTGAATGGTCATCCTAAGTCTGGCATTTTCTGCCTTTGTCTCTTCATCCTGAAAGAGGATGACATCAGTCTCCTGTACACCTGATGGTCCCTCATCATGCACAAGCTTCTTGCCCTTGTCTAATACCAGTTTAGTCGATGCTGGAAGCAAGGCCCCTTCCACCCTAGGTGGAGATAACACTCGCTTTGCTGCTACAAACAAGTGCCTACTGCCTCTCTGATATGTAATGAAAACTGGCATGGTAGTGGTCTCATGATGCTCATGCTGATAAGAAGAACCACCCAACTCCTGCTCGGGCTTTGATAGTACCTGTGGTGTGCTGAAGAATTCATGGGAGATGAAGTCCTCCCAAGAAATTTCCTACAATCCCAACTGATGATCTACCAAAATATGGATAAGAGCGAAGTGATACACAATGTTAAGTTGCTGCTGAGGGGTCTTATGTAGCATGAAGGTGTTCATCCTCTCTATATTCCTGCATATGAAAAATGGGAGGTTCATCATCCTCACCCTGGATGAGCAAGTGGATGTGATAGGCATACAGTCGAGAGAACCTCCCCTCACAGCTGAAGTATTTCATGATCAATCTCATGAGCGAAGCATACTCATTTTTCAAGTATCTGAAGGGAAATACTCTTGTGAGCTCATTCAAGAATCTGGCTTTGATGTAAGGCTCATAGTGTTGCCTTTCCACCTTCTTCTTCTTATGCCACTGCTCCCCAACATTTGGTATACCTGTTGCCACTGATATAGCTTCGAATGTCAATGTGAAAGTGACCCCGGCCAAGGTAGACTGACCTCCATGTAGATGAAGCACAAATAAACGAGCCAACTCATGATGAACTCTGACATTTGCCACCCTTTGAAAAAATTCAAAACATGATAGGTGCTGGAAGCATGACATGGCAAGAGGGAATGCTTATAACTCGGTAAGGGTAATGGGTTCATCCCTGATATGTTTTCCACTCTTGTGGTGTCTCCTGGGAGCCTGCTCTTCTAAGGATGAGTCACTCTGTGTCTCCCTCTCATACTCAGATGAATGTTGTGATGACATGACTGCAATGTGGACTGTGATTAGGCTGCCCCTTTGATGATCGTGTGAGGCTAGGTGCCTTTGTAATATCTATTACCAAGGGGGACAATGAAATAGGGATTGTTAGGAAGGGAGTGATGAAATTGGGATAGGATTTATAGGGAGAAATTTGTTAGGGATATGGGAGGAGTTTTGGGTATTTTGATGGGGTAGGGTTTGGGGTTTCTATTGAGAAATAGGAGGAGGGGAAAGGAAATATGAGTTTGGTAGTGTTAGGGTAGTGATAATAGGAGAAATGGCATGGGGGAATAAGGAACAGGGGTAGGGTAGGAAAAATCAAGCCTTGGTAGCAATGACACTGTTACACAACCCTAGCAAAATGGTTTTTCTTTGGTGTCTTCTTGTGTTTGCTTTATGAAATGTTTTTGCATTCAATCGTCGACAATAACCCACCATATCTTTATCAAATTTGATGCACAAGTGAGTTTGAGAGCCTACCTTGCAATTAGAGGGGCTTCACAAAAGATTTGAGGGAGTTTTGGCACGTTCTGGGCGCTTTGTCTCTGTGCGCCGCACCCCTATCTGTGTGTGTCGCGCCCCGGGTGTGCGCTGCGCCAGTTATAGGTTTGAACAGTGGGCGGGTGTTGTGTGCGCCACACTCCTACCTATGTGTGTCGCACCCTTGTAATCACCTCCAAATCGACTTCAGCTCCTCGTTTATGCCTCTGTCTGTATGTGCCATGCGCAAATCCCAGTGCATCGTGCCCCGGGTGTGCATCGCGCCCTTAAGAAAATCGCACTGTGGGCAGGCTACGTGTGCGCCACGCTCCTGGTTATATGCATCACGCCCTCTAAGGTCACCTCCAACTCACTCAATCGCTCACCAATGCACACTCACGCCTTTCCAACACTTCTCCAAGACTTTTAATGGCACAATGCATTTGTTTTTTACAAAAATTTGTATATATAGCCTTGGAAGAGATGGGTTTAATTTTTTCCTCTTCAAAACCCATTTTTCTAATGTTTGAGTTTTGCACTTTTTCACTGACTTTAAAACACACTGATTTTCACTTTCCCTTTGAAATTTTAGCTCGAATGATGCAATTTTCGACACTCTTTGCGGGGATTGCATGACAGGGACATTTGGCCATGGAAACCTATTGACTGCATCTGAAAAAATCAAAACTGGACTACTTTTTTGAAAATTTTGTTCATAAATGGCATTGTTTGACTTTTCTTCAAAATAGATT
>APFE030198874.1:137297-157506 GCA_000404065.3 Pinus taeda | reverse complement strand
GGGAGAATGGAGCGGGACACCTAATCATGAAATGCATAAATATTTTTGATCTCTGACGGAGGACTGACCAGGACGACTCTAACATTGGCTCCAATGGGGGATGGTAGCTCCTTGGAGGTGCCAAGAACAGCAGATCTCTGGAGGAGCTAGACAGTGCCTTCGTCCATTGGGCTATGGAGTCAACATTTTGATAAATAATACAGGACTCTAACTCATTTATGAAACTGAAGCGACCAAAAAAAACTAACTCAAACTTAACCTTGAAATGACTTAAAGACTAGTTTGAAAAACTCTAACGAAACTGAAATAAAATGGTATTTACAATGACAGTGGAAGCAGCGTTAACAACTTAGAAGTGGTACCGCTTGAGCAACCGACCATTGGTCGGCCCTCTTGGAAAATCTTCTCCGTTTATTTCCTTAATAAGAAAGGCATTCTGCCCCCGATATGTTGCAATCTTGAAAGGACCTTTCTAGAGGTTCTCGAACTTACCATGCTTGCCTTTCTCCTCATTCCTTGCATCCCACTTCAGCACTATATCATCCACCTGAAATTTATCCACCTTTGCCTTTCTATCATAAATTTTCTTGATTTTCTCCTGCAATTTGGATTTGTTCTTGAAATTTCTTTGTTGGTCTGCTGCAAGTGGACCATTTGATTCAGCCTCCTCTGCATGGGATCTTCTTCACTGCCCACCTCCTGAAGAAGTTTGACAACTAGGGCTGTGAGAGAGGAAGGAAATACTGTATCAACTCCATAAACAAGCTCAAACAGTGACGTACCTATGGATTTCTTCTGGCTGACCCGATCTGCCCAAAGCGCATTTACCAACCTCTTATGCCAGCTCTTCTTGTTCATTTCCAGCAGCTTCTTGATTATGTTGACCAATGATTTGTTTGAATATTCCGCCAATCCATTGCCTTGTGAATGATAGGTAGTTGAATGAGCCAAAATAATGTGATATTTATGACAAAACTCTACCATCCTCTTTGATTTGAAAGCTGTTGCGTTATCGATGATTAGCTTGTTCGGACAACCAAAGCGAGACAAGATGTTATTTTCGAGGAATGAAATGATTACCGCATTTGTAGCTTGTCTGGTGGGAATCTCCTCAATCCATTTTGTCAAGTAATCTGTGGCTATGAGGATCCATCTATGCTGTCCAGAAGAAGTGGGATGAATTTCGCCAATGAAATCCAACCCCCATTGCTGAAAAGGGGTGCTCACCTCTATGGACTTGAGTGGTAGAGGCTGTAACTTTCACTTTCCTTCAAAATTTGACACTTATGACAGTGCTTGACCATCTTATATACATCAGCAAACAATGTCGGCCAATAGTACCCCGCTCTCAAAATTTTGTTCGCTATTGACTTCCAAAAGAGGTGACCTCCACAGTCTCCTTGGTGGCAGTCCTCCATGACTTACTTTGCTTCCTTTTCCACCAAACAATTTAAAAAAATGTCATTGGGATCTTTCTAATACAGTGCTGAATTAAGAATGTAGAACTTGGCAGCCTTCAACTTGAGTGTTCTCGCTTTGTTTCTAGTCATGCCGGGTGGAGGTGACAAATTTTTGAGCACATATATGATATCAGAATACCATGGAGAGAGAGAAAACATTTCAAATACCTAAATTGACGATTCTTCATCGTTCTCATCGAACAAAGCAGCGATCAGATTTATGTCCAAAGCATGCAAGTTTGATTCAACCATTAGCTTTTCCAATCCCTGTCCTTTCACCAATTTTGTGGGCTTTATTTCTACATCATATTCCAGCAAGGCTGCAATCCACTTGCCTCTTCTTCCTTCTGGATCTGCCTGCATTAAAACATATTTTACAGCAGCGTTAGGAACATAGGTCTGAACGTGAGAATGTAGAATATACACCCGGAAATCTTTCAATGCCTTCACAAGTGCAAGAGCCTGCTTCTCAATGATGTTATACTTTAAAGTTGCATCTCTTATAGCTCTGATGAAAAATGCAATGGGTCTTTCATGATCATCTCTCTTCTGCAATAATACCGCTGCCATAGGATGCTCCGAAGCAAATGAAAACAATATGAAATCCTGAGTATAGTCCAGGCTGACTAGAACTGGTGCTGAGGAAAGAGCCAATTTGACCAAATTGAAATATTTTACCGCCTCTTCCGTCCATTTCACTTGCATGTCCTTCTTAAGCATGTTTGTCATTTCTCTTAGATGCTCCGCGAGATTGGGTACAAAGCGGCGGAGGAAGTTCATCTTGCCATTGAATGATTATATCTCCTTTTTATTCTGGGGCAGATCTATTTGTTGAATTGCTTGCACACGTGTCGGGTCAATACGGATGCCATCCTTTGAGATAATGTGCCTGAGTAGTTTGCCTTCTTCCATGGCGAACAAGCTCTTCTTTGGGTTCAGCGACAAGCCATATTTTCTGCACTTTAGGAAGACAGTTTTAAGATGGTACATGTGCTCTTCATCAGATTTAGAAAACACCGTCAAATCATCCAAATACACCACCAAAAAGACATCCTTCTCGTTTGCAAAAGCCAAGTCCATAGCATGCTGAAATGTGGCACCCGCATTCTTCAAACCGAAAGGCATTTTCACATAATGAAAGGTCCCCCATGGAGTGGTGAACGCTATCTTGTCTCGGTCATCCTCATGGAAAGAAACTTGGTTATATCTGGAATAACCATCAAGCAGTGACATGCGAGATGCCCCCACTACTTGTTGAAGTATATGGTCCATTTTGGGCAGTGGATAGTTGTCCTTCAATGAAACTTTGTTGAGATTTCTGAAATCAATGCATAAGAGAATCTCACCTGTCTTCTTCCTTACGGGTACCAAGTTGGAGATCCAATCTGAAAATCTGATTGGCACAATGATCCCTGATTTGTATAACCTATTTATCTCCTTTTCAATAGATGGCAACAACTTTGGATTTAGCCTTCTCAACTTTTGCCTGAATGGTTTTTGATTGGGCTTGATGGGTATAGTGTGCTGAATTATATTGGTGTCATATGTCTTTAAGTCGGAATAGTCTCAAGCAAACACATATGCAAATGAAGACATTAAACTGATATATTTGTCCTTGATCTTTGGCGGCAATGCTTTGGACAATTTTACCAATTTAGGATTTGCAGTTGTCCCGATATTGACCTCTTCGACACCCTTCTCTGTTGGCTGCAATGTCGGCTTGCGGGCTACATCATCCTGATCGAATAGTTCTTCTAGGTATCAAGCCTTTGGGAATAACATTATTTTTCAGCTACAACAAATCCATTTCATTGATCTGCATTTCATCTGTACCATTGCCTTTTCCATCATCATTTTCTTCATCAATGAGGTCTCTTTAAACTTGCCTTTGTTTTGCAGAAAATCATCAATCTCGTCATCATCTTGGAACACTTGCCAATATCTTTGATTGTCTGCAATGGTTGGATGGTGCTTGACATGGATTTCGAATTTGTTACTAGAGTTCATTGGGATTTTCAAACTACTCGCTGCCTTAGCAAGAGCATCGGCAATGCTATTTTGTATGTGAGGCACACATGTCAAGGTGTATTCTGAAAATAATTTCAAAATGTCTAGGACTGCGTTACGGTAGGCCCGCATCCTAGGATGCTTTGCTTGATATTTGCCTCTGACCTGCTTGATAACCAATTCGGAGTCGCCATATACTGAAATCCTCTTAGTGTTCAGCTTTCTTAGAATCTTTAGGCCAGCAATCAGAGCTTCATACTTAGATTCATTATTTGAACATTCAAAAGCCAACTTGTAAGAGCATACCTGTACGTTACTAGGGACCATGTTTGGGGTGGAGAAAGGACTGCGTACCCAAATTCCAATTCCGGTGCCATCATTTCCCACCACTCCATCGAAATCCATGGGCCACAAACCTTCTTCTTCCTCTTGCAAGTGCTGGAAATATGTTTGTTGTGCCTTGTCTACTTGTTGTCCATTGCTTTCAGCTGATTTCCCAACGGTGTTCTGCTGTTCTTCTTTTTTCAAAACTTCTCTGAAATTTTCTGTTATTTCCGGGATATCATCTACTTCTACCAACTGACTATCTATATCATTTAAACTATATGAATATAAAACAAAAGACTCTAAATCTGTATGTACATAGTTAATAGGATGATTTATTGGTTTCTCCTTGCTTGTGATCATGTACTTCATTTTTTGTTCCTGATATAATTTCCTCATTCGTCCAAATACTGGAATCATTGCATAGGAGAAATCTAGTTGTAGTATCCCTTTTAGTTTCGCTACCCAAGACCTAGAAAGAAGCATGCCAAACCTTGGAGGAATGTCTGCCACCACAATATCCATCAAAACATTCTTCATGGGGAGCTGATCCAAACTCACAACCAAGTCTTGATGAGACCTATACATCTTACTATGTTGGAATCGAACAAATAGAGATCATGATATTGTCGGGTGATGTCCAGACCAAGCTTGTCCATGATTGCCTTGGGTATGAGATTGTGAGAGGCTCTGGAATCGAACATGGCATTATGTAACACAAAATCATGCAACCTTAAACTGATGTAAAAAGGTGGCACATCGCTGTCATGAGACTCACCATTTGATGCTGGCCCAAAAATCATTTCAGGTTGATCATCTTCAACCTTCACCATGTTGGACATTGGGTCCAAATTTAACATTTTAGATACTTGTCCTTTATAACTGCTATTCTGCAATATTTCAGTCAAAGGGATGGATATTTTTAGCTTGGAAATCTCATTCTCTAAATTGAAAGCGGGAATCCTTTCTACCTCTTTGACTTGGATTTCTTTCCTCTCCCTTTCTTTCGATGTAACTTGCTGATGTGCTAGTTCTGCTGATGTTGATTTGCTGCTCTCTGTTTCAACCACCTCCTTTCCTTTCCTTTGTGTACCTGCTGAATCATTCTTTGGCGCTTCAACATCCTTCTTTTTCTGAATGGGTCTAACCGGCACATCCCTGTTTCTAAGTGAATATCGTTGTTGTTGGGCGGACAAAGCATTCATGTAGCCTCTTTGGTATTCATCTGATTGCTCCTCCAAGACGATGTCGCTTGCTAGAATGAAATCTCCATGTTTGTGTGCAACTGAATTCTCTGCATACTCCTCCTCTTCAGTGAGATAAGTAGGCAAACCGTCAGGAGTAAAGAGATGATTTTCTTCGCCTATTACATTCTCGTCTTCATCTTATTCCTGTCCATGCACAAAATTTTGCTGCAAAGATGTTTGTACTGGTTGTTGTGCAATCGGCTCTTGAGCTCGCTGATCTCTCTGTCTTATTCTATACTGTGGTTGTTATTGGCCACGGAAGTTAGGATTTCTAACTTGTGGCTCCGGTTTATCAAGTTTCACTCTTTCAAGCATTTTCTCTACCTTCCGAAGTAGCTAATCTACCGAGGAAGATTCTTCTTTTGCAGTGATCTTCTTTTCTACCTTTTCTCTAGCTCTCTTGGTCAGTAGATTTGCTTCAACGCTGACGGCTATCTTCTGCATGTCTCCCATTATAGTCGGTTCTCTTTCTCTCAATTGATAAGCCATATCAGCATCAAAACCATCCGGGAACTTCAACATGGCTAGTCCCACAGGTGGCCTTAGATTATCTGGAATTTCATTAAACACTGTATTGAAACGAATGCAATAATCTTGGACCGACTCACCAGCGTTTCTCTTGATTTGCTCATATTCGGACAGAATTTGAAGAGGATTCTTTTTTACTTCCCAACGGTTTAAGAATTGTCTTTGTAGGTCTACCAAGGTAGCAATACGTGTAGCCGGTAAACCTCTAAACCATTTCCTTACTTCACCTGCAAATCTTTGTACAAAAGGTCTCATCGCCACGTTCTCTGCATCTATCTCATGAAGTTCATAGAATTCTACCATTCTGTCCACGTGTTGTTGTGCAATAATGCCATTAGGAGTGCCATCAAAAAATGGGATTTTTCTTTGGCAATCAGCGGGCATATCAACTAAAATTTGAGGCAAAACAAGAGGTGCGAAACGGGCAGCCATCACTCTTGGTGGATTTGTCCTCGGAGGTGTTGGAGGAGTGTGCATAGTTTTTAAGGGGCTAGCAATTGGAGTTTGAAGCTAAGCTATTATGTAGTTATCAATAGACCGGTTAGCCTAGACCGTATCCAAGTCTACAAG
Organism: Pinus taeda; assembly: GCA_000404065.3. NCBI lineage: Eukaryota > Viridiplantae > Streptophyta > Pinopsida > Pinales > Pinaceae > Pinus > Pinus taeda. The sequence goes on along the minus strand of APFE030198874.1, from coordinate 151,370 downwards.
AAACTGTGGATTGTGGACAGTAGAGTCAACTGCTCTTTTGGACTTGGTTTCAAACAATGATAATTCAAACTGCTCATCAAACTCTAGCTCTTCAATATACTCAAAAATGTCCGGGCATGAATGAGATTTGAGCACGGGCGATATAGAGCTTTCTTGATGACGATTTCTTGAAATCAAATTGGGATTTTCGTAGATGAGCAGAGGGTCAAGATATGGATTAGCTCTGGTGTATCTTCGAGAAGCCAGCATGCTATTAAGAAAAATCAACGGACACAACCTACTTTACTCAGCCTATCAAATCCTAAACTTATCATCCAGAGGCTTAGAATTATTAAGAAGCAAGGGGATTTGATTTGTCTCCCCAATGGAGTCACCACTATGTTAGCACCTAAATCCGCCTTAGGCTGAAAGAAGGCAAAATTCAGGGTAAGCACAAACCACGCTCAGTCTAGTAGCTAGCCCTACCAGAACAGGAGAGGGCTCTCTCCGAGTCACACTCAGTGAATTGATAAATGAAATGGCCTGAGATGACTTGCAGTGAACTATTTATCTTAGGCTAGTAAGTGAATATGGAAAAAAGAAGTGATTTTTATGAATGACTGTGTTTCTGGGATAGTATGGGACCAGTGGACCTCAATGAACAGAGAAATTAATACAAAGGCACGGATTCTTTCGTGAGGAAAGGTAGGCGGAAAGCCTAGAAATTTATTTTAAGATAGTGCGGAATGGAGAGATTGATTAAGAGGGTGAAAAGGGCATGGACAACATGAATCCTTTTCAATAGAAGAATGAATACTGAACATGAAATTTTCGCACAGGCAGAGCAATAAAATTGAATTCTACCTTCGCTAACTTAGAAAATTTCAATGGAAATGAATATGAAATGAGCTATGAAACATAACAAGATACATATGAAACATAAGAGACACATTTGCTACACTCACAACCACATGAATCTCATGAAACAGAGCCACTGCCTTTTATTAATCCTCTGTAAAAAATATACAATGTAGAAACAGAGTTTCTTCCCACAGTCTCCCAGAAGTTACAAGCCAACCAAACCTTTGTAAATAGTTTGCATACAATATATAGAATGTGCCATGAAGAGATAGAACGCCCAAGGGTTGGGGAGTTACTCAAATCATTACAAAAAGAAGGTGGAGAGCCAAACAGCGGCTACAGGTGCAACACCACAAACATGACAAATGGCTTGGGTGGCCCTTTGCCTTCCTTTGCCACTTGGATAACTGACCATCTGGAGTGAAAATACTTTTAAAACTGCCTTAGGTGCCGAAAAATTGAAGTGCATATGAGTGGCCCACTTACAAAAAGTCGGGAAGCAAAATTTCGTGAAACAGAGGCATTCTGGGCCTTTTTTCCTATATGCGTTGCGCCCTTTTTTGTATGCGTCGCGCCATTTTGAGGCACTTTCAGGAGTCCAAAATGTGCCCAAGTGTACTCGTTGGAAAGCCTATCCTGTCTAATTTCCAACCCAAGTGGAATTTTTGAATTTGGATCTCATTTGCCCCTCCAAATCTTCATTCTCCCAAGACTGATTCATGTGTGTCAAAATAGGGGCAGTGAGGCCATTTTTGAGTGTTTTTTGCCCTTTTGGTGGCCAATATATTCTCCAAATTTCTTGCTCCAAGAGCCAGTAGTCATGATTTTGCATGCTGAATCCAAAAATGAAAACCATTTCTCATTTGGAGCTCCCAATCATACGCACCTGTGTTTGTGCAAAAATTTGTCATGTGACCAAAATTTTCCCAAATTCCTTGAAATTTGGGTTGGAGGTCCTCTATGAAGTGCTATGTTGTGCCAGGGAAGCTTCAGCCAAGATTCAAAGCCAATCTTGCTCTTTTGCCTCTTTTGTTGCTTTGCTCAGTTTGGCCTTCAAGCTCCTTATTCGGGCCTTTGTGCTCATGTTCCATACCCTGTAATGACAAGCCATCCTCCTAAATATGGTTTTGTCCCTGTTTGCCTTCTCCAGCAGCTTCTCCAAGTGGAGATTGACCCAATCTAACCAAGACTCATAGTCGTTGTTGATCTCTTGCTCCAAGGTAGTGAGCTCGATCCTCCTCTACTGCTCCATGATCGTCTGTTGGTCCTCAAGCTATTTGTTTCTCTGTTCCAGATACTTGATGTCCCATCTAGCTCTCTCCATATTGAGTATCAAGTCTTGTATCTCCGAGTCCTGCTCATGAATGGTCATCCTAAGTCTGGCATTTTCTGCCTCTGTCTCTTCATCCTGAAAGAGGATGACATCGGTCTCTTGTACACCTGATGGTCCCTCATCATGCACGGGCTTCTTGCCCTTGTCTAATACCTATGTAGTCGATGCCGGAAGCGAGGCCCCTTCCACCCTGGGTGGAGATAACACTCGCTTTGCTGCTGCAAACAAGTGCCTACTGCCTCTCTGATATGTAATGAAAACTGGCATGGTAGTGGTCTCATGATGCTCATGCTGATAAGAAGAACCACCCAACTCCTACTTGGGCTCTGATAGTACCTGTAGTGTGCTGAAGAAGTCACGGGAGATGAAGTCCTCCCAAGCAATGCCCTGCAATCCCAACTGATGATCTACCAAAATCCGGAGAAGAGCGAAGTGATACACACTATTAAGCTGTTGCTGAGGGGTCTTATGCAACATGAAGGTGTTCATCCTCTCTATATTCCTGCATATGAAAAATGGGAGGTTCATCATCCTCACCCTGGTAAAGTGCATGAGCAAGCGGATGTGATAGGCATACAGTTGAGAGAACCTCCCCTCACAGCTGAAGTATTTCATGATCAATCTCATGAGCAGAGCATACTCATTTTTCAAGTATCTGAAGGGAAATACTCTTGTGATCTCATTCAAGAATATGGCTTTGATGTAAGGCTCATAGTGTTGCCTTTCCACCTTCTTCTTCTTATTCCACTGCTCCCCAACATTTGGTATACCTATTGCCACTAATATAGCTTTGGGTGTCAATGTGAAAGTGACCCCGGCCAAGGTAGACTGACCTCCATGTAGATGAAGCACAAATAAACGGGCCAACTCATGATGAACTCTGACATTTGCCACCCTTTGAAAAAATTCAAAACATGATAGGTGCTGGTAGCATGACATGGCAAGCGGGAATGCTTGTAACTCGGTGAGGGTAGTGGGTTCATCCCTGACATGTTTGCCACTCTTGTGGTGTCTCCTGCGAGCTTGCTCTTCTGACGATGAGTCACTCTGTGTCTCCCTCTCATACTCATACGAATGTTGTGATGACATGACTGCAATGTGGACTGTGATTAGGTTTCCCCTTTGATGATGGTGTGAGGCTGGGTGCCTTTGTAACATCTGTTACCAAGGGGAACAATGAAACAGGGATTGTTAGGAAGGGAGTGATGAAATGGGGATAAGGTTTATAGGGAGAAATTTGTTAGGGATATGGGAGGAGTTTGGGGTATTTTGATGGGGTAGGTTTGGGGTTGCTATTGAGCAATAGGAGGATGGGAAAGGGAATATGAGTTTTCCAGTGTTAGGGTAGTGATAATATGAGAAATGACATGGGAGAATAAGGAACAAGGGTAGGGTAGGAAAAATCAAGCCTTGGCAGCAATGATACTATTACACAACCCTAGCAAAATGGTTTTTCTTTGGTGTCTTCTTGTGTTTGCTTTATGAAATGTTTTTACATTCAATCACCGGTAATAACCCACCATATCTTTATCAAATTTGATGCACAAGTGAGTTTGAGAGCCTACCTTGCAATTACAGGGGCTTCACAAAAGATTTGAGGGAGTTTTGGCATGTTCTGGGCGCTTTGTCTTTGTGCGCCGCACCCCTATCTATGTGTGTTGCGCCCCGGGTGTGCACTGCGCTAGTCATAGGTTTGAATGGTGGGTGGGTGTTGTGTGCGTCGCGCCCTATGTGTGTACCACACTCCTGCCTGTGTGCGTCGTGCCCTTGTAATCACCTCCAAATCGACTCCAGCTCCTCGTTTATGCCTCTGTCTGTATGTGCCATGCGCAAAGCCCAGTGCGTCGTGCCCCGGGTGTGCGTCGCGCCCTTAAGAAAATCGCACTGTGGGCAGGCTACGAGTGTGCTATGCTCCTGGTTATATGCATCGCGCCCTCTAAGGTCACCTCCAACTCACTCAATCGCTCACCAATGCACACTCACGCCTTTCCAACACTTCTCCAAGACTTGTAATGGCACAATGCATTTGTTTTTGACAAAAATTTGTATATATAGCCTTGGAAGAGATGGGTTTAATTTTTTCCTCTTCAAAACCCATTTTTCTAATGTTTGAGTTTTGCACTTTTCCACTGACTTTAAAACACACTGATTTTCACTTTCCCTTTGAAATTTTAGCTCGAATGACGCAATTTTCGGCACTCTTTGCGGGGATTGCATGACACGACATTTGGCCACGGAAACCATGACTGCATTCGAAAAAATCAACTGACGACTCTTTTGAAAAATTTGTCATAAATGACACTGTTTGACTTTTCTTCAAAACAGAGTTTTGAAGAAGAGTCGGAGTCTATCCACATGATGATGAAGCTCTCTGAACCATAACTATGTAAGGGCCTCACTCTAGCCTGCATGGCTTTACTGGACATGTTCAAAGACCAAATTGATGAATTCCTAGACCTAGACCTCGAAATGACCTTTTTCCTTTAAAGCACCAGACCTTGACTATCATGGACTTTGATGATTATTAACAAAAGACCTGAGCCAGCAAGAGTCAGACATGAGGGGGAATGACTATCATGACCTTCTCCATCAGATTATGGCATGCCCCTAACGGAATGCAACTGGGAGAATGGAGCGGGACACCTAATCATGAAATGCATAAAGAGTTTTGATCTCTGACGGAGGACTGACCAGGACGACTCTAACACACATCATCATGTGGAATGTAATGTTGTATTTTCAAGAAAAGTACAAAATGTAATGTGTGGAAGTCTAAGATTCATATGTGGAACATGAAAATTCACATAGTCATATATGGACAAAGATTGTATAGAAGTTAGAGAGTCATTTAGAAGTTCAAGAGTTGTTTAAAAGTCCAAAGGACACAATATAAGTCCAAGATTCATGCAGGTAATTCAAGAGTCATGGGGATATGAAAGGTCACCCCCTTGTTATAAAATAAACCTCATAACTCAAGAAAAAGGATTTTTGGAGGCTTAAGATTTAGAGATCTATTCTTGGCTTCTTTGCTTGGCATAGGAGAGGAAACTATTCTTTGGAGAAGCAAGAAGTGACTTAATGTTACACTATTGGAGCGAGTGTCTAATCATTGTAACTGTGTGCTTGAATTTTTCACCTTATAATTGAAACTTGATTAGCCAAGACATTTTCATACAAGTATTGTGAATGTCTTAGGACTATTCTTTGGATGGTTTCTCTATATGTTTCATGCACATGTACTAAGGAAATTGAGCTATTTCAATGGCCTCGGTACTTATATTGTTGAAGGTGTGTTGTATGTGGATTAATGATCGGTGTGTCTAAGTGAACTATTTCTCTAGATAACTAATAAATATTTATTTCCTCAAGAGTCTCTCTTAGGTTACTACTATTAATTCCTTCTAGAGGCTCACTTTTGTCTCCCCCCTTTGTGAAAGTATCCTTTTATACATTACAATCTATGTTTCACAATGTCAACTTACTTTCTTGTAAGGGATATGTATGTAATCTCTTATGTTATTAATTGAAATCAAGGCAAACCTTAGAGTTATAGTGTCTGAGCTGATACTCTAAATGGGGTTTCTACTCTAAATGGTGTGAGGTCTAACTGGGACTTCACATCGGGGAGAACCCCTATATGTTGGTGGTATCCATCACCATCAACAAAACCCTATGACAAAAAGGTTTGATCCTCCTCCTAAAGGCCCCCAGTTTTGAAGGCAGTTGGGGAGCATATGAAAGTCTCTTTTCCGCTCTCTCCAACACTCTTGAGGAAAGGGACAGCTCACTTGCTCCAAAGGACCCTCTACGCCCTCATATATTAGATCCTCAGTAGCATCAACCAAACATCATCTCGAAATCCCCTCTGGAAAGAACATGAGCAGCAGTGCTGAAGAACTGTCGAAAGGTGTAGAAGATTTATTCTCCTCCAAGGAGGTAGCAGCCCTTGTCATTAATGCTATCTCAACTAATGAGAAATCGGATGAGGAATGAGAGAAAGAGACAATGAGAGACGTCAAGAGATCGGGACATAAATCCAATAAGGATATCCGAATTGAGCAGGTAGAAAAAGAAAAAGAACTAGGATACCAACACACCATTCCCCGACAACTAGAAAATCATGGAAACAAAGCTAGAAAGAAAGGAGCAACAGTCGGTCCTGGAAAAGGGACTCCGTTCTAAAAAATTAAATAATGAAGCTAATCTCTTGGAATTGGGTCCAGGGTCAGAAAGGAGAATGGCAGAAGAAAAGTATTTGATCTACAAAGACAAACCTATGTTCACCCTCCTCTAGGAGACCAAAATGGGAGAATCAGATATCTCCCTAAACCAAAACAAAATTTGGACTGGTAGCAATATGACTGCAATAAAATCTCATTATGCATCTAGTGGCATTTGCACGATGTGGAACCCATAGAAGGTGCAACTCTGTAATTCCAAGAAAACCACACATTGGCTTGCCACCACCTTCAAGGTCTTAAGTTCTAATCGAGTATGTACTATAATTAATCTATATATGCCTCTTCATTTCAGAGAAAAGTAAGAATGTTGGAAGCCTTTAAAGGATTTAGAAAATTCTGAATTCTGTAAAAATTGTATCATCGATGAGGATTTCAATACCACCATGAGTCAAAAGGAAAAGAGAGGGGGCTTGATAGTTCAAGATCCCTTTTGTTGGGTGAATTAATTACTTAATAAAAAACAACCAGTCACCTGAACATTAATTATCAAACTGAGGAGCGTCCTTTTATTTCAAGGTAATCAATAAAATATATGCAAGCAACTACCAACATCTAATCATTGATTCTACATGGTTGTGTTCTACACTACCAAACTCATTCAACAAGAAATAAAATGCAAGACAAGGATAACAATACTAATTTAAAAATCATAAAGTAAATGACAAACAAAAAAAAAATATGCCAATCACACGACTTGAATCAATACTAAATTAAACCACACCTTGATGAATTGTAAATTTAACCTATTGCATCCAACAAAATTGAAATGTTAATCTAAAGCAGCAAATTATTATAAATCTAGAAATTGCAGAAAATGACCAATTTGGGAAATGCAGCAACCAACAAATTACTTAAAAAAGGATAATTTTCTTTAAGGAACAACAATTAAAATTAAAAGAAACAATAATTAATTAAAAAGAAAAAGTACACAATTAAACTACTTTACATGTTCAAGGTAGCACCTCATCCAAGGAAGTGGGCCCAATTACCAAAGAGTCAATTCTCCCTTGAAAAATAATTCAAATCAAATTAAAAATAACAAATGTAGAACTCAATGAATAAATTATCTCATTAAAATATCTTAAAGAAATAGTTACACCAGAATCAAGCTCTTAACATTTCCTTAAATTTAAGGATTGTCCATCCTTCCCTTTTTTATCTATGTTTTCATTTAAATACATAGAGAGAAAAGGGAAATTACAACTAAATTGATTAAAAAATGATTTTCCATTACAATTTTGGATTGATTACAATGTGTTAATCAGTAAGATCATATATGAAAGATCTTTCCATCATCAATCAGGTCGAGCAAGTCGAATATGATTTTGCAATTCATAAAAATTGGAAAACGGCCACAACAACAAATCTCAGAAATTTTCCTTCAGAGAACCTTGTGTTTATCTAAATCCATACCAAAGTTTGGAAAACCACTCAATGGAAAATTAAATTGGTCCATTCTGCACAAAACCCATGTCTTGGATTTTCAAAATTCATCTTTATTTGCCCGAAAATTCCAATGAAAAATTGTCACTTTTTATCCCATCAAATATCCTAGTTGGAATATTTGATTATGAGCTGAAGATCATATTTGCAATCTGAAAGAGATCTTGGACACTAAAATCATGAGTGATGTTATAAAAAATTCATTAATAAACCATCATTAGCAAAATCATGCATAATAATCTTCAATTTATTAAAAATAAAGGAGAACAAATATTACTTATCCACAAGAGCATAAATAATTATAAAATGGAATTATATGATAAATTATTATAATAATGTGATAAAAGAACATAGAAATGGATGTTAATAAGTGATAATAATACTGACAAATTAGTGGCCCAACATCTCCCCCAAACTGAACATGTTGCATGTCGTCATGCAATCCAATGCCTTTGTACCAAGAAAATTATAATACAACAATCAAAACGTTCACGCCAACTCATCATATTGATGGAACATAAGAATTATTCCCTAAAATCCTCTTCAAAATAGTAGTTTTTCAATTCTAACAATGTGGTGAAGGTGTAAAATTTTGCAGATTGAATTTCAACCATGTGTATGAAGTTGCAACAAAATATGATAGAAGTAACAACAAATGTCATTAACCATTTTCTCGAAAACTAAAAACCATATTTTTTTGAAATTTTGAAGGAAGATTTTTATTATATCAATGTTTCGCCACTTTGAAAATCATAGCTATCTGATGCACAGATACCAAGATATAAGCAAAATTGTTGAAGGTGATAATGTTTAATTTCTCAAAACCTATAAATCATTTTTTCCTGAAATTTTACAGGTTTATTCCTATTACATTAATTCTTCTACATACCAAAAACCAAAGCAACCCAATTCACAGATTTCAAGCTATCATCAAAATGGTTGTAGGTGATAGTGCATGATTTTTGGAGTCTTACAAACTGGTTTATCTTGAAAACATTTGGGTTTGTGTATTTTAATCATACATCTTTGTTGTCCAAAATCACAAGAATCTAATAAATATATAATAATTAAATCAACAAATAATAAATTAAGTAATTAATTTATAACTTATCAATTAATTTAATTAATCAAATTAATAAACATATTAATAAAAGAATAAATAAATAAAATATTAATTAATCAACTCTTAAAAAAAAAGAGAAAAATTAAAAAATAAATTAAAATAAATAATAATAAATAATAATAATAAATCAATCAATCAATCAAATAAATAATTATTTTAAACAAAATTAATAAATCAAGCAAACCATTATTTAAAATAATTAATTTTATATATAAATAAATTAGTAAACATAATAATTAAACCTATAAATTATAAAATTAATTAATCTATTCATCCCTTTAACCTATTTAATAAATTAATTAATTAATCCACCTATCTAACTTAATTAATTAGCTAATTAAACACAATAATAAATAAATCAATTAATTAAATAATTCATTAATTCATTAATAATATAAATAATAATATATGATATTATTAAAAAAAAAAATGGCCGACCTAATTTCTCACATCCTTCCTTAATAACCTATATATATACCCTAAACATAACTCATGGATACATCATTAAGATCTGAAGAATATCTATTGACGCATCCCCTGATGATGGACTCACTTGGTAGTCTGAAACGTTGGGTTCACAAAACTCTATAACAAGTCATTCCTCCTCTATCTAAAACTATCCTCACCTATATGGATTCATTATTTAACAAGGAAAACATGCCAGAGCAATGTCTTAATGATGAGGAGGAAAGGAACTTTGACTTGACTAAGCATGAGGAGCCACAGTAGCATTATACTCGTCATGGGGTTGAAATCATTGACTTAGAGGCTCAAGATGAAGAAACTATCAAAGACATCATCATATGGGAAAGAGAAGCTCAAGTGCAAGCTTTTTCAGACAATTTGGAGAGGGCAAAATACGTCATTACATACTTGGAGCAAGAAAACAAGATTGAGTGACAAACAAGTCCTCATGGAGCTAGAAATGCTCAAGTTGAAACGACAAAGTGGCAAAGAAGCACAAGTCACTTTGACTCCTATTGAGCAGGAGATTGAAGATGATAGGGAGACTTGGCTTGAAAGAGTCAACCTACACCTTGAGAAGCTACTACGAAAGGCCAACAGGGATAATCAGAATATTAGACACATGGCCTATCATTATAGGACTCAAAACAAGATTTGCAATATGAGGGTCAAGAGAATGAAAATAGGCTAAGGCGGGCCTTGAAAAACAAGAAAGAGGAGGATAGACTTAGGATGTTGGCCGAAGCTTCCTTGGCTCATTAGAGCATTTGATGATGGTGCTTCTCACCAATTTTGGGAAAATTTGGAGCAAATTTTGTCATTTGCAAATTTTGGAATTTAATACACAGAAAAACTGTGCTTTTCCTAGGGGCACCCAATGAAGGAGTGGTTTGCTTTTTTTAATTCATAGCAATGAGGACATGCACCCTAGCAAGTTTAAAAGTTTTTGGGGCAAAACTAGTCCAACAAAAGGTCAAAAAACACCCTAAAAATGACCTAGCACTGCGCTTTTGGCAGTTTTGCTCAGGGTTGTTATTTTTCCAGTTTTTTGACTGTAATCATGGATTCTCTCTCATGGCAGACAATTTACTATTGTAAATTATGACTTGGCATGTAATTGTGATAGATAAATAGTGATAGAGGGTAGATTCATTGCTTTAGAAGTTAGTTTGAGCTCAAATGAATCAGTTTTTCACTTTTAGAGGCAAGTTGTTGATGATGCCTATATTCTTGTTTCTTGTTCAGTATCAGTTAGATTAGCACCTCATCTTAGGGATTCGACCCTTGAGGATGGGAGGAGCTTGAATACTTGTCTATATCTTCTTCTTCTTTCTCTTTTTAGAGGTGGGACTCAGTTGGATGCTCAAAGCTTGATTGTACACCTTTTGTAAGCAGTTTGGCAGGAGATTAATAGGAATTACAACTATTTTTATGGGATCCATGTGGTATGAGTTTTAGCATAGTTCTTTTTTTGTGATCATGTGTTAATATGTTTTGTGTAGTTCATTAATCATTTCATTGCTTCTATTTGAATGTTTTCAAGTTGATAGGCAGAATTCATTGTATCAGTGCGTTGCCTTGGGAAACCATTCACCATTTCATGTTTTTTGCAGTCTAGGAAGGATTCATGATTTTCACATGCCCTTCTTTACTTCTCACTAGTCTAAAATATCTCATCCCATCAAGCCCTCAAGTGCTAAAGCCTATGCCTACCTAACCCCATTGAACACCTTGCAATCCTGACCTAGTTTCCCATACCTAAATTGTCCAGCTCCACTTGATCCGGAAAAACCCCTTCAAAATCCAATCAAAACTTTGTGCTATTATACCTAGCCTAAAATCCTTTACTTGATACAGTCATCTTGATTGATATCCTTATGGAGAGAGACCTATCCCAGCCTAGTAGGGCTAGCTACTTGGCTAAGCTTAGTTTGTGGTTACCTTGGCATTGCCTCCCTTCAACCTGAGGTCAATCTAGGTGATAACATAGTGGCGACCATAGTGGGGATATGAGTGAAAGGTTTCGTATTCTATGGGAAAGATCATCAAATTTCAGATCTGATTGTTGATGGTGAACAACAATCAGATGCATACGAAGGCTGAAATCATTCACCTGAAGACTCCAGTGTCGAAAAATCTGAAATCATTCACCTGGCGACTCCAGTGTCAAAAAATCCCAAGGTTTAGAATTTTTATGGCAACTCCACTCTTTAAGAACCAGTAGCCTAAATAATTTCTTGGTGAATTCATTGTTATCAAAATGGATTCGTTGGCTCGAAGGTATGCTCCCATGAGCTGAGATCACATTCCAGGTTTCCCAAATAAAATTCCTAAGGCAGATTGGCAAAGGAATTTGCCTATGTTTAAAGATGATGATAGGAATGGTGTTGCTTTACATCTGGTTATATTTCACATGCATACTCGCAAGTTGAAGGTTGATTTTCCTAAAGACTGCTTGATGAAGATATTCATGGCCACTCTAGAAGGTGAAGCTTGATCTTGGTATGAAAGTTTGCCACCTACTTGTATTTACTGTTTAAAGGATTTTAATACCATGTTCTTTGAAAGGTATAACGAATCTTGTCCATCCTTAATATTAGTTCAAAACTGTTGTAAACATGTTTATAGTTTTATTGAAAATCTTGAGAAAGTTTATGAAGATGATGACTTGATGGAAGATGAGATCATGGCAGCCCTGTATGAAAATCCATTTCAACAGCATAAAGAGAACTTAGAGGATACTTATCAAAATGCTCAGGAAAATTTGTAGCAGGTTCAAGATCTTAATACAATTGAAAATGATGGAGGACAAGGTCTTATTATAGATCTACTCATAGTAGAAGACAGTGTGCAGGGAAATCAAGTTTCAATTTCAGATTGTGATAAAGTCAAGTTGGCTATTTCAGATCGTGATGATGAAGAGTACCTTGTTCTGAATCCCATGAAGGAGAGCTCTATTGTTGAGATCATCTGGAATGAAGAAGACAAAGTTATTGACCCAAGTGTTCTCATTTCATTAGAATAAAGCCTTCACAAGGAGGTAATCCAGTCCTTTTATGAAAAACAAGATGAGATCTTTGTTCAAGTAAGTGAAAAATCTTCTTTGGATAACTTAGTGGTAAATCATAGAAGTGTTAGTTTTGAGTTTCAAGAACTATCTGAAGTTTTCCCTCATATGACTGATGAGTGTTATAAGAAACATGACAATCTGGTTACCATGACATATGAAGATGATCAACAATGTATTCAAGTTTCAAAAGACCAGGGAATTGAGGACTGTCCTTTAGATTTTTCTTCTCATATTTCATGTTTTGAATTGTTATTTCAAGAAGACAATTATTGTTTTGGCAAAAGAAAATAAAAGGTACTATCTCCTCTGTCTGAAGATGAGATAGATCAACTCCTGAAAGGTCATGTTACAGCCCAAGCCAATGCAGGTTTGCAGTGTTCACATCATCAAGAAGGTGTTAGTGAAGCTTCTTCCACTTTTGAAAATGAGGACAGTCTTGAAATTAGATTTATAGATCAGCGAAAAGATATTGTTTTTTTTCATGAAGATGATAGGGTTGTCATGTTTGATAATCTTGAATAATGTTTTTTGTTTAAGAATGACTTAGACTATGAAATTGAGGAGTATGAGCCTGAGAGAGACAATATGCCAAAAATCGAGTCAGAATTTCGCATTCTCGAGGAATTTACAGCCATCACTTAGATAGCAGATGCTTATATTTATCTATGCCTTCCTATCAATCAGAAACCAACTGTTCTTTCAGATAAGAATGAAGGGAGTACTTGCATTTTTATGTTGGATCTCAAGACAAGCTAGTGCTTTAGGATTTTCAAGATCCCTTCGGCATTCTTTTGCAAGCATTAGAGAAGATGAATTTTGTCGGGTTCGTTAGCATAAGCCTTGGTTTCAGTTGTTATTGTTAGTTGCCTACATGTATATCGTTCTACCTGCTTGAGGAAAGTGAGAGTAGAATTTCAGTGAGCAACCATCTGCTGGATTGGTCACATTGAAAGGTTCACTTCACATGATTGTACATATTTCTTCAATAGGCGGGTGGTTGTCATCAGTATTTGAAGCCCTCAAATCTCGATGGTTTGCTGCCATTAATAAGTTTTGTAAGTACTTGTTTCAACTAAGTAAGTCTTGAGTCATTTTTTTTTAACAATTTCAAGTCAGTTTTGAGTCTGTTTGGTTAAGAGTCTGTTATCAAACCAGCTCAAGAAAAGATAGAAAAGAGAGATCAACACCTTAGAATTCAGCCTCTTCGAGGGGGCAACCTCCTTTACATTACATAAATGAACAATTCTTGGATAATTCAAATGAAAAGACCTCCTCTCTATATATAGGATTCTAAGGGGTCACAACATAATCAGAGCCTACATAACAATAATAATGTAAGGGCACAATAATAACAATAGTGGGCTTCTATGGGGCACAATAGTAACAATATGGGCACTACATGGGTACATCAATATACTAAGTGGGTTGTACTAATAACAATAAGGGGTTACACTAGTAGTATAGGGGCCTAACATGCCCCTCTCCTTCAAAAAGTGTTGTCCTCAACGCTTGAGTAGTTCTTGATGCTTCTGTATAAAATTGTTGTCCTCCCATGTGG
>APFE030198874.1:119381-137277 GCA_000404065.3 Pinus taeda | reverse complement strand
GAAGCTCCAATTTGTATGCATAGTACCAATCTTTTGCAACACCTTGTATGGACCATAATACTTTGGTGATAATTTATTATCCTTCTTAGCTTGCTTGAGGGACATTTGCTTATATGGTTGTAGCCGTAGGAATACCCAATCACCTACATCAAAACTTCTTTAACTGCGATGTTGATCTGCCTGTTGTTTCATTCTATTCTGTGCCAACACGAGGTTATCCTTTAAGAGTTGGAGGACTTGTTGTTGATGTTCGATGTGATGTTCCACTGCTTGAACTTTAGAATTTTCTCTTAAATATGATGTGATGGATGGTGGTTGATACCCATAAAGTGCCATAAATGGGGTCATTTTTGTTGCTGTATGGAAGGAAGTGTTATACCACCATTCAGCCAGAGGCAACCATTTGACCCATTGTGTCTGTTTATCAGATACAAAGCAACGAAGATATCTTCCAAACATTTGTTTACTATTCATTTTGCCATCAGATTTGAGGATGATAAGATGGTATGAGTAACTGAGTACAGAAAGAAATAATTCGTCAAAAAATTTCCGTGAAAATGGCGATCTCTGTCACTTACATATCTTTGGGTTTCCATGTAGCTTTTGAATTGTTTCCATAAATGCAGTAGAAACTGTACTGGCTTTAATGGATGTGATAATGCAAAAAAGTGTGCATACTTGGTAAGTCTGTCAACTACCACCATGATGACACTCTTTCCCTCAGACTTGGGTAAACCTGTGATAAATCCATTGAAACCTCCTCCCAAAGTTGGCTTGGAATGGATAAAGGTTGTAATAGACCCGGTGTCTTAATTGTTTCAACTTTATTTTGTTGGCAAACCAAACATTCCACCCAAACTTTTGAATATCTGATTTAAGGCCATCCCAAAAAAATTCCTTCTTAACCCTGTGGTAAGTTTTTAAAAATCCTGAGTGCCCTCCTAAGGGAGAAGTGTGCAATTCCATAAGAATCTTTTGTTTTAGCTGGGAATTCTTACAGAGGTATAAGAAATCTTTGTACCATAACTAATCATTTTTCCAGCTAAATGTATCAGACGTATTGGAATCTTGTTGTAAGTTTCGAATAAGTGCCCACACTTCTTCATCATTCTTCCATTCCTCCCTTGCTTCATTTATCCAATCTGGTTGGATAATAGAAATGGCGCACAACAATGCTTCCACATCCTCATCCTTTCTTGAGAGTGCATCTGCCACCACATTTTGCTTCCCTTTTTTGAAGATGATTTCAAAGTCATAACCCAACATCTTTGTGACCCACTTTTGTTGCTCTTCAGAGGATAATCTTTGTTCTAAAAAGTATTTAAGGCTATCATGATCCGTTTTTACCTTGAAGTGTCTTCCCATTAGGTAGGGTCGCCATTTCTTAAGTGCATGGAGTATTGCCAACATTTCCTTCTCATAAATAGCTTTGTGTACAAACTTTCCCTTAATTAGACGACTTTCAAAAGCAATGGGTCTTTCATCTTGCATTATAACAGCACCAATTCCATTTCCTGAAGCATCACATTCCACAATAAAGGTTTTGTGAAGTCCGGTGTAGCTAAGACCGGTGCTTGGCACATTGCCTCTTTAAGATGTTCGAAGGCCTTTTTTGCTTCCGGAGTCCATGAAAATGCATCTTTCTTCAATAATGTTGTTAGAGGTGTTGCTATTCTCCCATAATTCTTAACAAATTTGTGATAATACCCTATCAACCCGAGAAATCCTCGCAGATTCTTAATGGATGTGGGGATTTTCCATTCCTTAATGGCTTTAATTTTGCTAGGGTCTACCTTAACTCCTTCATGAGATACAATATGACCCAGATATTCCACCTCTTGGACTCCAAAGAAACATTTGGATCTTTTTGGATATAATTGTTTCTCCTCCAATAGTTGTAGCACCCTGTCAACATGTTCAACATGATCCTTCCAAGACTTGCTGTAGATTAGTATATCATCAAAAAATACTAACACAAACTAAGGAACGGTTTGAAAATTGAGTTCATCAAACCTTGAAATGTTTGTTGGGTATACAACCAAAGTCCCACAGTGACTAGAAGTGGGGAGGATCATGGGTATATAAGGATGGACAAATATCTCCATTGGTATGTGGTCTTTTGGGGTAAAGCCCAAAAAGCAAATCCATGAGGGCTTAGGCCCAAAGTGGACCATATCATACCATTGTGGAGATGTGTGGTGTCTAGAGTCCTTACATTTGGTATCAGAGCCAAGTTTCGAAGTTAGCCAAGTGGATGAATCCTCGGAATGCCGAATGAAGGTGGTGGGCCCCGGTAATATCACGATGGGATCCATGGATGAGCTCGGTTAGACAGGCGGTGTGCTCTGGATTCTTCATGGACGTGTCTTGGTCCCAACACGGTGAAGGGGAGTTGACCTGGGATAGAGGAAGCTCTCGAGGCAGGTGGTGCTCCATGTAAGGCGTGTGCTTCCAACGCATTGGAGCGGAAAATCCTAGTTGGTAGAGAGTGGACGGATGGATAATTGTTTGAGGGGAGGCTCAATGGTCCTTTGTTCGAAGGGAGGATTGTTGGGTATACGACCAAAGTCCCACATTGACTAGAAGTGGGGAGGATCATGGGTATATAAGGATGGACAAATATCTCCATTGGTATGAGGCCTTTTGGGGTAAAGCCCAAAAACAAATCCATGAGGGCTTAGGCCCAAAGTGGACAATATCATACCATTGTGGATATATGTGGTGTCCAGAGTCCTTACAATGTTGAAGGTGCATTGGTAAGGCCAAAAGGCATGACCAGAAATTCATAATGACCCTCATGAGTTCTAAATGTTGTTTTCAAAATATCTTCAATCTTCATTATGATTTGATGATATCCTGAACGAAGATCCAACTTGGTGAAGTAAATTGATCCAGGCAATTCATCCAGTAATTCATCAATGACAGGAATGGGAAAGTTATATTTAATAGTGAGCTTGTTGAGCTCCCTATAATCCGGACACATGCGCCATGATCCATCCTTCTTGTGCACCAATACTACTGGAGCAGAGAGAGAACTTTGACTTGGTTGAATTATACCATCCTCTAGAATTTCTGCAACCATACATTCAATTTCACTCTTTTGGGCATAGGGATATCTGTATGGTCTGATGTTTGGAGGAACACTTCCTGGAATCAGATGAATAGCATGATCATGATCACGCATAGGTGGGAGACCTTTGGGAGTCTCAAATACCTTGAAATGATTGTCCAGGACTTTTTTGGAGATCTGGATAAATAGATGATTCCGATGTGGAAACATCTAGCGAACATAATTGTGCAATTACACCTCTTTGCTCCTTTTTTAGAAGCTTTGTCATACCATTAGAGCTGATTATCTTTCCTGGTTTCCCTGCAATACCCTTAATTCAACTTCCTTTCCTTCCGTAGAAAATTTGATGAAAAGTTCTTGAATTAAAAGCTATTGTACCCAAGGATTGTAGCCATTGGACTCCTAATAAAACATCAGCACCTCCCATTGGAATGGAAAGCATTGGGCTAGTCAATACATATTCTCCCATGGATAGCTTGATATTATGGCACTTTCCAGAGCAATTTATTGTTCCTCCATTTGCAACCATCACTTGACACTCTGGTGCTGGATATAGGAAGCAATTCAATTCTTTGCTATCTTACAATGAATAAAATTGTGGGTACTTCCTGAATCAATCAACACTATTACCTTTTTCTTCTTGATTTGTCCTTCTATCTTGATGGTTTGAGGAGTGGTAATTCCCGCCAATGCATTACAAGATATGGTCGGATTTATTTCTGCTTTATCTAGCTTTGTTCTTGGAGTATATCCTCTTCTTTTGACCTTTCTTGCTCCTTTTCTTCTTCCTCTTCACAATCTATGTAGAATAATTTCTTCTCAGCACACTTATGACCTTTAGTGTATTTGCTATCACAACTGTAACAAATCCTTTTTGCTCTTTTTTCTTCCAATTGTTGTGGTGTCAACCTTACAGGTTGTGGAAGACTAGGGGAAACAACCATTCCGTTCTGTATAGTTTGAGTGGTTATTCTCTGGTTACCACTTAATTTGCTTTCCATTTTTCTTGCTAACCTGAATGCCTTCTCTAATGAATCAGGTTCCCAAAGAAGAACAACGTGTTGGATATTATCCTTTAAAGACCCTATGAACACATCAATCCTATGCTCCTCTGGAATATCTTTTACCCTTATGTTCAATTTTTGGAACTCCTCAATGTGCTCCATTATTGAACCCTTTTGTTTGAGACTTATCAATTGACTAAAAAAAGTGTTACTTTGTGTATCCTCATAATGTGCTATCAATTCTTCCGTAAAAATTGCCCAAGTGATAAATTGTTTACGAGAGCAAAGCCATTGATGCCATACAAACTGATTTGGTTCCAAATATAAAGTTGTAATACGTAACTTTTGTGTGTTTTGCACATTATTGAGATCGAAAAATTGCTCCATCTGTAATATCCATGTTGCGGGATCCTTGCCATCAAACTTACTCATATTTATTTTTGGAATATGATGGGTCTTCAATCCCACATTAGAGTCTATGGAATCATGATTAACATTTCTTTTTTTCTCATCATGAGTTTCTTTTACTACCCTTTCACCCTTAGTGACCATTTCTTGTAGCAGCTTATTCATATTTATCTTCAATTCGTCCATGTCTGTCTTCAAATCTGTCTTCCAATCGTCCATGTCTATCTTCAAATCTGTCTTCCAATCCTCCATATTAGCTGCCATGCCATTCATCTTAGCTTCCACACCCTTTATCTTAGATTCCATGCCATTTATCTTAGCTTCTGTTAGCTTTTGTGAGGCTGACATTTTTTGCACTTGGTCTTGTAATTTTGATATATCATGTAGCATTTCTTCCTCTTCTTCATGAGTCATGCTAGAGCTTTCAGGTTCCTTACTAGGTGTTTTGCATTTTCTTTCCTCGGGGCATCAGTTACTGATAATAATGCTCTACTAGCCCTTTGAATTCCTTCAAAATAAATTTTCAAACCAATCTTAAGCAAAAATTTAAAAGAATCTACACACCTTTTTTTTCTTTATATGAGATCGATATTGCCTCTGATGTATCTCTGTACTTTCAGAACATCTAGTTTTGAAATTGCAACCTCTGGTAGCCCTCTCTGTCCTCTTTACAATGCCACCAGTCTTATCCAAATTGGATTCTCCAAGGAAGAGTTATGCGAAATCTCCCACAGTGACTTGATTATAGACTAGTTCAGTAGAGCGAACTTGTACGATGTGCCACGAGTTACTATTTCGACCTTTAGCTCTGAAAAATATATAGAAGAAACTATAGTCTATCCTCTTTCTATACCTTCTTATGAAATTTCAATCCAATGCTCCGAGAAAAATTTATGACGATTTTCCCCAGGTCACCTGTTTGGAATGTAATTCAGGAGTCTACAAAAAGACCAACTTCCTCAGATCATATCTCCACAAAGATAGCGCAAAAAGCTCTGAAATTAGGACCCAAGATTTATCGCGATGTCTTCTCAAATGGGTTTTTTTTTCAACTTCTGAAACGTCACAGAAAAAAAATTATAGCGAAAATGCCACGATGACCTTTTTGGAGCAGCAAAACCCTAGAATCCAAAGCTCTGATACCAAATGTTATGAAACCAGCTCAAGAAAAGATAGAAAAGAGAGATCAACACCTTAGAATTCAGCCTCTTCGAGGGGGAACCTCTTTTACATTACATAAATGAACAATTCTTGGATGATTCAAATGAAAAGACCTCCTCTCTATATATAGGAGTCAAAGGGGTCACAACATAATCAGAGCCTACATAACAATAATAATGTAAGGGCACAATAATAACAATAGTGGGCTTCTATGGGGCACAATAGTAACAATATGGGCACTACATGGGTACATCAATATAATAAGGGGTATAACTCAATAGTAATTGGGTAATCACTAGTATTATAGGGACCCAACAGAGTCATTTTTCACTTTTTTGGTTTTGACCGTATTGCCCAATGGATGAGGCATTTGGTCTACGATGTTCTTGGCACCTCCAAGGAGCTACTATCCCCAATGGAGCCAATGTTATATTCAATATTTTCATACTACCACCAGTGATCAAATATGCTCTTATAAAGTTGGCTTAGGGTGTCAAAGTCAAATTTTTTCATTTCAGTGAGTCTTCAAGTAAAAATTTGGTCACTAGGTATTAGGTCTAGGATTTATTTTCACTCCTTCCAAAGTCTTCCAATTATTGGTTCGTGTCACCATCCGGCTGAGTGTACCATCATTCAAAGAGTTGTCATCATCTTTTCAGGTTCCAATGGGTCATTTTACACCTTGTTCGTGCTTCAGTTGTACTTAGGTAAAGCTCATTTCCCTCTCCTAGGGTTTTGAAGGTAATTTTTCTTGGATGGTCAAATCATCAACAAAACTTCTATCCTAATTCTCATATACATTCCCCTATCCCTAATATACCTTCTTAAATACTTACCATCACTGATATCCCTCAAATTCATCATTTTCCCGCAAACCCTAGCCTTTTGCTACAATTTGACATTTTTCTAGGTCAGGCTTGTGTTTTGCCCTTTTCGACCCCTTCCACTCACTCAATCCTTGAAATTCTACTTTCTCCTACTTCCTAACATCCCTCCCTACTTCCAAAACATTTCTCAAGAAATTATAAGCTCCTCATCCCCTTCATTTCCCTTCATTTCTACAAATCCCCTGTTCCACACATCGGGATAGGTTTTATTCAAATGATGTTTCTGAGTAAGGAAAGATGATTTTCACAAAAGTGAGAGAGGTTTCTGTCCATAATAGACTCAAGAAGAAAACCATCCTTATATTTTTACACAGGTCTCATGGTTTGGGAGAAATGACCAAAACATCATTTGCCTCGGGAGAGTTGTTGCACTTCTGGAGTGACTTTGGTAAAATCACGATTTCTCCTAGCCGGAGTGACCAATTGACTTCATTGATGAGTCAAATGATAACTATACATAGAGAAATTTCCAATGAGATATCATGAGCTCAATGTAGAGTTGAGGAAGACCTTTCAAAGTTGACTGCCACATCACTCTCCATTTTGGCAGCCTCATTCTGCACATTTTGACCAATCTAGGGAGATTGAGCTTTTGATAGGGAAAATGAACTACAAATTGAATATTTCAAGATGTTCTAGAAATTAGACTCGAAAATATGTCCAACAAGCTATCCCACACCCAATTTGGACATCGGGAAGGCAATAAAAAGTGGACTTGAATTGGCGTTATGCTTTTGGCAGGAGAGCTTAAAAACCCTCAAATTCTCAAGGAAACTCTAAATTGTTCTCTCCTTCCATCATTACAAGTAAGTGGACATCCCTCACTTTAGTTTTTTTTTGCAAATCCAATGTTTAAGCATCATTTTCCATGTTTAATATGAAACCCTAAAATCTCCTTAATGATGCCTAAAACCCTAAATCTTCACTGTTCATCTTATCACCTATCCCTACAGCTCTAAATTCACCTATCTCTATTCCCTCATCACCTTGTTCCTTTTTCCCTTTACCCCTATTCCATATCATTCCCATTCCCTTTGTCCCTCTTCCCCAAGAGAAAATTCTCAAGCAAACAAGCCGACCCTCTCATTTCCTACTCCCTCATTCATTTTAGCCCATAAAGCCATTTCCCATCCCCTCACTCCTAAAACACTTTCACTCATTCCCTTCATAAAACCTCGAGCCTTGCAAAACATGGACACAGAGGACAAAGGCTATGAGGAAGAGAATACAGGAAGTGATACCTCAGTTGGTAGAGCCATGCAACTGAGAAAACCACACAAGGGAAGCAGGATTATCATAGAAGAGCCATCAAACCTTAGGGAATTGCAGGCCTCTGAGTTGGTTGTCACATGCTTCAGATACCTTGGTTGCTATGAATTTTGTGAACAAGTTGAGAGAGTGCAATATCACCCAGAGCTCACTAGAATCTTGGGAGCACATCTTCAAGACAACTAGGTGACCCTTGTTGCGGTAACTTTCACCATTTCATCTTCCATTATTTCAGATGCCACCAGGATTCCTAATGTAGGGGAGAAGTGGTTCAAGCTCCAGGATCTAGATGAGTACTATTATGAACCTTATATCAAACCCTAGTACAAAAATCAGGTGAAGGGACTATTTCCTTTCAGGTTTCTTGAGAATAGGTATGTCCCCATGATGAAAATCATTATGAAGTATTTCACTTGTGAGGGCAGGTTCTCCAGGCTGTACACTTATCACATCAAGATCCTCATGCATTTTACCACAATGAGGATGTTAAACATCGCTTACTACTTGTTTAGGAGTATTGAGAAGATGGATTTTATTATCCAAAGGAAACCTTACCCTCAGCAGATGAGCAGCCTTTATCATTACTCTATGATCAAGGTCATTGTGCTTCATCATCTTAGTCTCCTTAACATTCCCTGGGAGACCTTTATTTCTCATGAGATCTTCATAGGTCCTCAAATTCCTTCACTAGTGCCTCAAGAAGCAGGAGGACCTTCTAGCCCAGTGAAAACAAAAGAGGAGGCCAAGGAGACAATAACTACTGAGGTGCCCATCTACATGACATATCAGAGGGGTACTAGGAGATTATTTGCAGTAGATAGGCAAGTGTTTTCTCCACGAGATGTGGAAGGGGCCTTGCCTTCTTCATCAGCTCATTGGAAAGTGTTTTTTCCATGGGATGTGGAAGGGGCCTTGCCTTCTTCATTGACACAGTAGGTACAGGTGCAGCAGCTGCACAAAAGCAAGGAAAATATGCTAGAGTAGAGTCTTGATGATGAGGAGGAAAGGGACTTTGACTTGACTAAGCATGAGGAGCCGCAATAGCATTATACTCATCATAAGGTTGAAATCATTGACTTAGAGGCTCAAGACGAAGAAACCATCAAAGACATCATCATATGGGAAAGAGAAGCTCAAGTGCAAGCTTTGGCAGACAATTTGGAGAGGGCCAAATACGTCATTACATACTTCGAGCAAGAAAAAAAACAATTGAGTGACAAACAAACCCTCATGGAGCTAGAAATGCTCAATTTGAAACAACAAAGTGGCAAAGAAGCACAAGTCACTTTGACTCCTATTGAGTAGAAAATTGAATATGATAGGGAGACTTGTCTTGAAAGAGTCAACCTGCACCTTGAGAAGCTACTACGGAAGGCCAATAGGGATAATCAGAAGATTAGACACATGGCCTGTCATTATAGGACTCGAAACGAGATTTGAAATATGAGGGTCAAGAGAATGAAAACTAGGCTAAGGTAGGCCTTGAAAGACAAGAACGAGGAGGAGGGTAAAAACTTTGAACAACCATCTAAATCATACCATTGAGGTTCTATGTCATGTTGATTGTACCCTAGAGTCGAGTTGTGAACATCACCCACCTAGATATTATGCTCAACATCTAAGGTGACAATTCTTCCTGTTCATTTTGAATAGGTTGTGTCCATCCTATTAATGATATTTCCACTTAAATTTACCATGTCACAGATACCCTTAGTATCCAAGCTTTGTAAAAAGTCATATTAGACAAATAAAAAGTCATCTCAGACGAGGGAGTTGAGCCTAGATGTGTCTCTCCATTCTTGGATATCATAGTCAACATAGGTAAAAAAACAATTCCAAATGGCTATGTCTACCTTAGTCCCAATCTATAAGTTTCAAAATGAGTCATCTATCACAATGAGCTTTGATATTACAGTAAAGTTTGCAACAATAAATTTTCCTATGTGATTTAGACCATTGTCGCTATATATTATTTTTTCCTGCAACGAGTCATCCATGAGAACAAAGTTATGCCTCCATTTTTTCTTTCACTTGAATATTGTTTCCATTTTTGTCATGGATCATGGTGTCCATATTTTTATATAGACCTATATTCTGGGCTCAAATAAACATATTGTTTAAACATTTTTTGTTCTCTATTTATGTATTTCGCTCCCACACCACCAATAATATGTCTACCACACCATTATTGCATTTACTTTTCAAACTTCTATTGTTGACTCCATTTCTTAGCTATAAAATGCATCATTGCACCTATCCTATTTGTAGCTATGAAAATCCAGTTGAATTTTATAGTTAAGTTAACTATAGAACTTGTTGTAGATCATAGTCATATCAAGAAATTGCTCAAACATCTCTCCAAAGAGTTTCCTCAACCAAATTGCCTCACAACTAGCATGCTAGAAGAAATATATTCTGTCTCGGTCGTGCTCAAAGCTACGAACTTTTGTTTCCTACTCATCCAAGATATCATGGTGGAACCCAAACTAAATAATCATCCAGATGTGCTCTTCATGTCAACAACATTTCCAGCCCAGTTAGCATCAGTGTATCCATGAAGTTGTACATCTCCAATAGTGTATCTCATACCAAGGTTAATCATCCCATGGAAATATCTTAGTGTGTGCTTGGCAGAAATAAAATGTGCATGAAGGGGATCATTCATGAATTGACTCAAACTGTTCACGACAAAGCATATGTCTAGATAGGTTTTCAAAGGAACATCAATGCCCCAATCAGTTGTCGGTAGTCAAAAAGATTCGCCAAGTCAGGTCCAGCAGCACCTCCGCATAGTTGCTTGAAGTTCATCTCCATCAATGTGGTCAGGGACTTGCATTGTACCATTCCACATCTTTCCAACAACTTCACGACATATTTTCCTCGGGAAAGGAAAATATCTTCATGTCTTTGCTACACCTCTAGTCCCATAAATTAATGCATCATACGAAATTCCTTCATTTCAAACTCATAGGTCGACTCCCTCTTACATTCAAGCATCAGGGGCTCAATACCTATCAAGAATAATCATCAACATATAAAACCAAAATCAAAGGCAAGCCTTGGACCACTTTGAAGTAGAGGTTTGGATTGGCACTACTTCTTGTGAAACCAAGCTTCACTAGGTAACTATCAATGCAGGCTTACCAGGATCTGGGGGCTTGCTTCAAACCATATAATTCTTTCTTCAACCTACAAACATGAGTATTCCTATCCTTTATTTGAAATCCCTAAGGCTACTCAACATATACTTCTTTGTGTAGTGTTCCATGAAGAAATGTTGTCTTCACATCCATCTGGTGAAGGGTCCATCCTTGAATAGCATAAGGGAAACAATTGATATAATAGTAATGTAGTGGGTAATGGGAGAAAATATATCATACTCTTCTCCCTCTTTCTGGGAGAAACCTTGATCCATGAACCTTGCTTTATACTTCTCAATACTTCCATCAGCTCCATGCTTAATCCTGTATAGCCATTTTGAAGTCACAACAAATTTTCCTTTAGGTCTTGAAACGACATCCCATACACCATTTTTCATAATTGATTCATATTCTTTGGCCATGAGATCCTTTCAAATGTATTCTTTCACATCTTATTCAAAACTAGGAGGCTCAACCTGAATGATAGCTCTTATAGTTGTAACGTATCCATGGTACCAGCATGGCTTCTTGATTTCTCTAAAGGTCCTTTTGGTATAAAAATATCTCTCAGCATCCTGTAATGTGTGACGAAGCCAAAATAGTCTCTTCCTGGCAAGAGGATCAGTTGGAGGAGAATCCAAGGGGTCCATAGGCTCCATGGGATCATTAACAATGTTTTTGCCAAATTCTAGTATAAAAGGACCTTCTAGTAGGTCCATGTCATCATCTCTCTTCTCAATAAGTGGAGGTAGAGGAAGATCCCTTGCTTTTCCAAGGGAAACATCTTCATTGAAAGTTACATCCCTGCTAAACTCGATCATCATTTGGCCAGATATATATATTATATATATATATATATATAATATATATATATATATAATATATAATATTATATATATATTCTAAATGCTTTTATTTTTTCATAATATCTAACAAACGTACCTTTTTTTGGTGGCTTCCAACTTTTTCCTCTTGTCCTTTGGCACATGCACATATACGGGGCAACCAAATATCCTGAGATGTCCAATGTCAGGTTTCACAGCTGTGAATAATTCTTCGGGAGTCTTTTTGTCCACAGCTTGATGAGGAACTTTGTTTTGAACATAGATTGTTGTATTTGTAGCTTCTCCCCCAAGGGAACTTCGGCATATTTTGATCATGTAGCATAGCTTAAGTAGCTTCCACAATGGACCTATTCTTTCTTTCAGCCACACCATTCTACTCAATATTATAACATACAGTAGTTTCCTTCTTAATTCCATCCTGCTTGCAAAAGTCAATGAACTCAACGTATACTCTCCACCATTGTCAAACCTGAAGACCTTGATATTCTTCCCTGTTTGATTTTATATCAAATCCTTGAAGTCCTTAAACATATTTAAAGCCTCATCTTTATGCTTCAAGTAGTATATCCATGTCTTCTTGGAGAAGTCATCAATAAATATTATGTAGTAGAGATGGAAACTAATAGAGTGCACTAGCATGTGTCCACATAGGTCAAAATGAATGAGTTAAAGAATATCACTAGTCTTGTTCTTAATGGAGGGGAATAGTCCCCTTGTCTTATTTCCACTGGCACATCCTGCACATATTCCATCACGACTAGCTTGATTATCAGGCATCTCATAAACTAACTTCTTCAATTTCGGTAGGGCTTCATATTGTAGATGTGATAATATTCATTGTCATGGCTCACTTTGATGATTGATGTCATGGACCATTGCTAGCATAGGTCTTCCACTAACTCTATAGAGTCCTTCAACTCGAGATCTCCCAAGGTGAAAGCATCCCTCATGCCAGATTCCATAGGCCATGTGAGGACTTTTCCTTTCATGAAATATACTCTCATCCCTTTGTCTTCCAAGGAACATATGGATATCAAGTTCTTCTTTAGTCCTGGAAAATACATAAAAACATGAAGAAGAACAGATTCACTAGAGTCTAAATGAAATTTGATGGAACCAAAACCTTCACAGGATGAGTAATATTGTCTCCAAGAATGATTTTAAAATTTGTCTCCATCTCAACCAGGTTTGAGAAGACTTCCCTATATCCGAAGAAATGTCTAGAAGCCCCACTATATACCAAATAGCTTTCATATGAATCCAGAGGAAAAGAAATAGAAAGATCAGAAATAACAATATATTTACTTTGACTAGCAGCTGAATTATTTTCATACCTGGAGTATCTTGACCTCTTTTGAGGATGATGGCCTTGTTCTTGATCATCCGAAGTATCTCTCCTTCTTCTATCATCCCTTCTTCTTCTATCATCTCTTCTTCTTCGACCATCTCCTCTTCTTCGATCATTGAACATGTTGTTGTTGAAGCCTGAACTGTTATTGATGTTGGATCTTGAATCATTTCTCTTTTTTGGTCATTCTCAAGCATAATGACCATGCTTTTGGTAGTTAAAGCATTCAATTCTACTTCCTCTTATCTTTGAGTCCATTGATTCAAGGGGAGGCCTTCTTGGACCAGATGTTCTTCCTTTTCCTTTCCTCTTCTTGCCCTGAGAAAAAATGCAGAGGGCTCTCCTTCAAGCTTTGAATCCTTCCTTTGGCGATCATCTCGGTCTCCTCTTGAGTGCATTTACCAATGATCTCATCAAATGTTGGAAGAACATTATTGTTTCTTAGAGTATTAATGAAGGTTTCCCAAATAGGAGGAACACCTTGAAGAGTCACCACCACCATCTCTCTGTCAGATATGTATTCACCACTAGATTGCAATTGATCCCTTAGGCAGGATACTCTCATGATATAGGATTGCACATATTTCCCCTTGTTCATTTTCATCTCTTTGAGTTGATTTTTCAAAGAGAGGATGTGATTCAAGTTGTTGACTTCATACATCCTGAGTAGCTTGTCACAAACATCCTTAGACTTCTTCAAGATACCAACATAAACAAGTAAATGATCTTGCAAACCATCAATGATAATTTTCTTAGCTTTGTGCTCACCTTTCTGATACTTGGATTTGGTAGTTGTGGTAACATTTTTTAGAGGTACAAGAACCTTTCCTTCCACATATTCCAAAACATCATTTTCATCCAATATCACTTCCAACCTCATCTTCCAAGTTGCAAAGTTTGATGAGTCATCTAGCTTCTGAGAATCCTTGAAGTAAGAAGTAGACATATTTACCGAATCGAATAAGCTCCTTCAATTTCTTTCAAGAATTATTGCTCTTGTCTCTTGCCTCGTTGGGCTTGCCTTCACCTTAGTTCTTATTCCATGTTAATTTTCCAATGTTCTATGTTGTTACAATCACTTTAGCCCAATTCTTATATTCAATTAGCAATCTTTCAAAACAATTTAATCTTCCAATAATCAATAACAATTATAGATAGAACAGTAAATGCAATGACAATAGAAAACACTCAATAGAAATATCAAGAGACACCACAATTGGTCAAAGGCCATGGAAAAACCCCACAAGGGGGAAAACCCTTTCAAATTCTTCTTCTTATTATATGTCATAAAATGTTCAACAAAGAGAGTACAATGTTCCAATTAATCAATCAAGAGTAAAATTCAATCCTTTGACCATCCAACAAAACCAGCCAGACAATATCCAAGAGATGAGCCCAATAGTCAAATCTAATCAAAGTCAAAGTCTCCAAAGTCTACGCTCACGACCAATAGAATTTAGGTCATACCCGTTGGGACCCAGTGTCAACCAGTGCATTTGTATACCTCGAGCCGCAAGGATCATCCTATCAACCCAGCGGATGTAGCTGAATTTTACTCGATCCAACCATGTGGGTCCAACTTAACTTCTTCTCCTTGCACGTGTGAGCTCAGACCCTGCAATTTTAGACTTGTATGAACCAATCTAAAGAGAGAGATCGAACCTCCAAAAGAATAAGAATGAATGTGTGAGTGATATGTCAAAATGAGGATGGCTTGTCTTGTATTTATATGCTTCCATGGAGTGCCCAATTTATCTTTAAAGCCAACTTGTACTTTTGTGCACATGTGGGTTTTCACCTTAAAAATACATTTTTCCTCAACCAAATTAAATTCGTCCAAGGGCTAGGAAGGGTCTTTCTTGATGAGGAAGGTTGTCCAAAGGAGGGAATTTGTCTCTGAACAACCAAATTAACAATAAGTGTTTAAAACAAACATATGAAAGTCACAAACTTTTAGATATTTATAGCTATGAGATTATTAAACCAATATAAATTATAATTGAGATAGATATATATATATATATAAATATGAGGAGATAAATTTCAAAACAATCATAAGAACAATGCAAGGTAGTATAAACGATGTTGAAATTTAAAATTGTCTTAGGAAAACTAAGAGAAAAATTCTTATAGATTGATGGCTATAATTACAAAAGTAAAGCATGGTTAATGGGTTAAAAAATTATATTTAAAATGTGACATCATGGAATGAAAAATAGCTTAGAAAGATGACTATGTGAAAACTATATTTATACCATTAGTGTATAAATGAAACAATAGAAACCGACATTAGATTATATATAATAATAATAATAATAGTGTATTGGTTGAGGTACATTACAATGACATTCTTTTTCAATTGCAAAAAGGAGGAGTTTGAGGTTGAGAAGTTCTACATAGTTGTTTGTTCCCCTCCCTAGACCGCTTTGTAGCTTAGAAATTGATTTTCATGCCAATATATAAGATAGCCTCCCCCCAACCATCTCCATTTTCTAAAGACACTCCGTGAAAGTAGGCCTAAGGTTGATATTTGTCAACCTCATTTGCTACTATATTATGTGGAATACAAGTACCTTCTTTAGATGGGATAAGTTTAAAATCAGCAACAACTTTGGTTGCTACCTAATCTAGAATGGAAGATTTTTCTTGAAAGATGGTTCTATTTCTCTCATTCAAAATTCCCAAGCATACTAGGGGTGGCAAGTTTTGGAACTTCTTAGGAGAAACTTCGTCCCACCATTCTTTCCATGCTTCCAAGAAAGATACACCTTACCATTTTAAGACACACCCAAAATAAGACATGATGGAATTCCATACCTCCACTAAGAATAGAGATGAATATACGATCAACAATTTCGATTGCATTTTTGCATAGAACACACCATCCAACTACCATGAAACAACGTTCCCTTGCCTATCCTTAGAAATAATGCATAGCTAGCTTTTAGAGTATATGAAAAATTAAAAAAAATTAAAAAATCAAAAATAAAAAAATTATGAAATTCTAATTGAAATCATGATGCAATCATATGGGACCAATAAAAACTTTGAACAACCATCTAAATCATACCATTGATGCTCTATGCCATGTTTACTGTACCCTAGCGTTGAGTTGTGAACATGGCCGACCTAGATATTATGAGTTGCGAACATCTCCCGCTTAGAAATTCCGCTCAACATCTAAGGTGACAGTTTTTCAGGTTCATTTTGAATCGGTTGTGTCCACTCTATTAATGCTATTGCCACTTAGATTTGCCACGTCACTGATACTCTCAGTCTCCAGGCTTTGTAAAAAGTCGTCTGAGACAAATAACAAGTCATCTCAGACAAGGGAGTTGAGATAGGACCTGTCTCTCCATTCTTGGATATCACAGTCAACATATGTAAAAAGAAAATTCCCAAATGGCTATGTCTACCTTAGTCCCAATCTATAAGTTTGGAATGGGTCATCTATGACAATGAGCTTTGATATTGCAGTAAAGCCTGTAGCGATAAATTTTCCATGTGATTTAGACCATTTTGTCTTTCGCTCGAATATTGTTGCCATTTTTGTCATGGATCATGGCGATCATAATTTTATATCGCACTCCCACTGCCCCAGTACCATATCTACCGCACCATTATTTCATTTACTTTTCAAACTTTGGTTGCTAACTCCATTTTTCTGCTACACAATCCCATTATACAATCCCATCATCGCATCTACTGGGATTCTCATACCTAGCCGCTGGTGGAAAATCCAGTTGAATTTCATTGTTAAGCCAACTATACAACTCGTTCCACTCTGCAATTTCGATCAAACTTCAGCCCTCTTCATTTTATTTCCTGTGCTGAGACTTGGTTCTGATCGTGTTTGCAATTTCACTGCCTTTTGATCGTATTTTCTTCTTAGTTGAACGCTTTGAAGGCTAAGCCAGTATTACTATTTTCCACGAAATCAACTCTATTTTGCTGGCTAGAATGATCTTTGAGAGTATGAATCCATTTACGCTGTTAAAAAACCAATTCTCACTCTCAGTGTCAGATTTTTTTGAAAAACAAGCATTCCGAACTCAAAATTATTCCGCTTCCCCATCTTTCTTTGAGGTAGTTTGCAATGCTCAGTAATGCTTACATTTATCTTGGAATTCACCTCATGATTATACTTGTGGCTTAGAACGAATGGAAACCTTCTGGCTGATATTTTCACAACATTTGATTATAGAAATCATACGATTTGCAGTTCAATCACTGTTTACGGGGAATATACTTAAATTTTCTTTGTGGCTTGGTCTGTTGATGTTACTAGCTTTCATTACAAATGTAACGAAGTAAAAAAAACATCATTCAAAATCTTTGGCCGCGTGTCTTTAACGACTTTCTCGCTTAGTCAGTATGAAATCGTCGCTCGTTTAGTGAAGTTATAAGAAAAAATCAGTTATTATTATTATTATTTTTTTTTGTCTCTTAGTCAAGTTGTTTGTGTCATTTCTGGGTTAATTTTTGGTTTGAGAAATTCCAATCCAATGCATTTAAGTTTTCAAAATCCTCCGTGATAGTAATTGGCCTATTTTGGTTCGCACCATCTCTTAACATGATTCTTCTGGAACCCATAACCTTGACATCCAGCACACACTATCTTTTATAACTTTGGAATCCATAACCTTCACACCTTTGAGTGACTTATCATTACACCCCATCATCATCTATTCTACCCAAGTTAAGAAGTTATTAATTTTTTTTAATATATACGTATTCATTATTTAACCTAATTAAATTCATTAT
>APFE030198874.1:74037-115831 GCA_000404065.3 Pinus taeda | reverse complement strand
TGAATTAAATTAGGGTAATGTATTCTCATTGCAGTGAAGTTAATTTTGGAGGAATTAAATTATATTAAAGAGCATCCACTTCACATTATTTATTGATAAAATTTCATTATGGGTAAATTATTCTTCCATTCAATAAAAGGACTAGCTCAGGCCCAATGCTCAACATATATCTATAATTTCCTTGGAAAAAAATATATATTCTTATTATTTGAGGGCATTTTCCAATTGGTTGAGAGACACATTTATCGATGATGTGATATAGACTTTTGATTTAATCATGATTTGATTATTTCTTGATTTGTATATATATCTTTTAAATGTTATATTTTCATATTCTTGTGATTTTATGAAATATTGAAAATGACCACATGACTATATGTGAAATCTATTATGTTATTTGTTGTTATTATGTTATGTTATTTTGATGGTTTGCTAAGTTTAATGGGAAGAACCATAGCTGCATATGGACTCTAGATTAAGCTAACATATGTGGATGGGGTTTGGTTATGTATAATTGACATGCATATGACATCTCTTATTATTTTTTCATAATTATTAGACAATGCTATTTGATATCTTTGTTTCTAGATATTTGCATAGATAGGGAAAAAAATTCTTAAACTTCCACTAGGGAAAAGAGTTACAGAATGAGATATAACATGAGTACAACAAAGGAGAGAATGTACAGGTTTTCTATTATTACCTACTAGCCTCCTTTCCGTGTAATTGGTTGAAAAAACATATGCTTTATTTTTTATATGGAAATTATGCATTACTTTAAAGGTAGGCTACAAATTTAGTGATTAACAATTTCATGCTAAGGGGTTCACAATTAGATGTCAATCCTTATTCCTTAGTGACCATTAGCCTCACAAAAGAAATGAATGAATTGGGTTAGTTATTTCCCAACCATGACATCCTCCCCTATCATTGAAAAAATATACTGGACGGACATGCACATTTAACTAACTTTTGGTACATATCAGTGGGTAGTGTAAGATTTGGTTAATTAACCCTCAAGAGGAGCTAGAATCTAATTGAGAAGCAATACAACTAAAAAGTTAAGGGAAAATAATTAGAATTGATGACACAACATAAATTTTTTTAGCATGTAGAAAAGAAATCATCCAAAGATTAATGAGAATTATTATATCACAATATAATGTAATTGAATACAATATATACTAATTACTCAATTAACTACATGCAAACAACGAGAGAGCATGCATACCCTAATTAGAAATACAATATATGTGAATTACTCACACAACTATGCTAATATTAAATACATGTAAACTATGAGAGAGCATGCCATAATTAGCTAAGTGAAGTGCACTTTCATGAGGGAGTTAACTTGTTTACTCTCATGCATTTTCATTCCTAGAAAGTAGGATCTATAAAGATGCAAGATTCTTAACCAAGATTCACCCACTTAGTCATGGAGATTATTAACCTATAAATAGAATTTGTTACAATACCATGGCCCAGTAGCATGGCTTATCAATATCACATGCTGAAAAACCATAACTCATTTCATATGACAATAGTTCATATAACATTTTTTTTAATTAATCAAGTTAATTGAAAGGGAGAGAGCATATCTAAGTTTGAGATAAATATTAACATTTGATCCACTTAATAAATATTGATAATTAAATCAAAAATAACGAAATCCTATTCCAAAACAAAATTACGGAAGCCTATTCCAAAATAGACACTCCCGTAATTAAGAATTATCTCCTAATTGCTCTTAAAAAATAGGAATTTACCTAAGATAATAGCAATAGTGGTTTATAGCCCATGGTTTTGGAAAGACATATTATTTTCCCATAGTATTACATATGATGAAGTTGAGCTGCACATGAGAAATTAGATTGCAGCATGCATTATCCAGCCATGTGAGATAACAAAGTACAAAAAAATACCCTCTAAAAATGAGGAAATAGGGAAAACTCGATGGGAATAAAACCCCCCTTCAAAAGACAATAGTGTAGAGTAGAAAAAGCAGGTTGCTTTGAAGTTGATGTCTTCTTCACTCCCAAGTGAACTTATAACTCTATGAAAAAGAAATTACTGAAATATTGTTATGTGTATGGACAATATTGTAGATCAATAATCTAATCATGAATCATCCCTGAAATGATCTATAGATCTAGATGGTACTCTAATTGTCACCAAATATGACTATAGGATGGTGATATTAAATAGAAAACATAATGAGAATATGTTGCAACCAAGTGGCTTATGTTGTTGCATTCAAATCATATTTATTATTTTCCTTTGTAGTTGATAAGGCATTTGTTGATTACTTATTACTTGACCAATAAAGAGGACCTAGGCCAAAACTAAATGCATAACCAAAAGTGAACTTACAATCTATGCCATCACCAACCCAATAAAAATCTTTGTACCCAACTAGATCAAGATTGAAATCTATTGAATAATGTATCCCAAAATTATGAGCACCCTTAAAATAATATAGAATTCCCTTTGTATCTTTCCAATGTTCTCCTTGAAGCTCCTACATGTATCCGAAAACAACTACAATAGCATAAGAGATGCTAGGTCTAGTGTGGTTGAAATAAATAAAACCCCTAAGCAACTATCTATGACATGCACCATCTACCAAAGTTGTGGTACCATCCATTATCAAGCTTGAATCTCGAAAGGAAAAGTGTTGTAGAAAATTTATAATCAATCATCTGAAATCTAGTGAGGAGATCTAGTGCATAACCATATGATAATAGTGATTCCTATATTAGGTTGGGTGATTTCAAGACTAATAAAGTAATGCAATTTCCCCAAATCACTCTTGGAAAACATACCATGCAATGTATATTAAACCATTACAATATATTATGTTGAAATCCATGTGATCAATATGTCATCTACATTAAAAATAAAAAATAAAAAATAAAATAAAATAAAATAAATTCCAACAAGAGAGAGTTACATTTTCAAAGGATGTCAACATTACGATCTAAATTACAGTAAGAGAAACCTTGGGACAACAAGAAGGAATCTATATTCATATACCAATCTTGTGTTACCTACTTGAGGCCATACAAAGATTTCCACAATCTACATATTAGAGATAAATCTTACATATACCCTTGTTGTTCCATGTAGGCTTTCTCCTCAATAACCCCATGAAGAAATACAATTTGTGCATCCATACAATGACCTTCTCAATGTTGGCATGTTTCAATGGTGAGCATAAGTCAAAAGGAATCCATATTTGCAATTATAGATGAAAATGTCTCATTGTATTCAATTCCTTGTATAAATAAGATGCCTTTTGCAACAAGTTATACCTTACACTTATTCATAATTCCACCTTATACCATCTTTGTTTGACTCAAATCCATTTGTACCAAACAAACTTCCCACTAAGAGATAGGGCAATCAACTCCCAAGTTTGCTTCTTCATCAAATATTAATACTCCTCATTCTTGGTCGCCTCCTGATAGGGATTATGTATAGCTTCTACATAATAATATGAATCTCCATCAATGACCATGTAACAATATATCAACAACGAAGGTTTTATAGCAGTGATAGATTATGGAGAACTTTGAAACTATGAATGGCTCCTTCATGTCTCTATTATATCCCCAACTGGATCACCTACAACTTTAAGAGATTTGTATGCCCAAGGTGGTTTCGATATTAGATTTGTAACAATTGATGAGGTTCATCAAAAGGTAAATAATATGGACCTCAATGCCACTCTCTAGCTTATTAAAATCAAATTTTCTCAAATTTATTTACATTTTTTATTATATTTTGCTCAGTGAGAAGGGTAAAGATGAGATGTTATGTCATGTGGCCTAATGTGCATTAATTGCAGGATTTGGAGCTTTTTTGGCTAATTTAAGTGTAGGAAATCGAAGTAGACAAGAAAGAGAGATTTTAGGAGATTATATCTCCCTCCTTAACTCCTCAATCACTCCAAGTTTCCTCCACTAGATCTCATCATCTCGGAGTTACAAGCAACCAAGCCCATCGAGCTCATTAGCAGCTAAGCCAGTGATAGTTGAAGACAAGTTAATCTAGATTTTGGGAGCCAAGCCTCCCTAATTTTAAGGAATTTGTTGGTAGCTTCAGTTGTATAAATAGTAAGGCCTATGGCCTCAATAGGATTCGACTTTAATTACTGTAGCCAAGAGGCATTTTCGAGTTAAGACATTGTGACTGATTACTTTTATGTATTTTAGACATTTTGATGAGAAGGAGAAGCATTCCCTTGATCCATCACTGATTTGACTCAGAGGGTTGAATCTCTTCGGTTAGGGCCCAACCCTAACAGCAGAGGTTCCTCTTTTTGTATGCGTATGCTTAGATTACATTCATAGTTAGTTGCTGAAGTGATTTTTGTTTTGTTTAATATGCAAGTATTTGGATGATTACTTAGTTTGCTTCCATTAGTGAACAGATAGATCAATGGTACAGTAGTGAAAGTAAATACTTTAGAAAAACCTATTGTCAGTGGCCTCTACCTCGTCGCCCTTATGAGATCATGGTTTTAGGGTCCCGTTCTCACAACCCAAAAATAGATTTATTGTTTGATCACTACATAACTTGGATTTCTTGTTGAATAGATCATTGTTTCTCAATTCCTTAGAAGTACCTGCAATTTTCATTTTGGTTTCTTGAGTTTTCTATGGTTTAGAAGCACTTCCATTCATAGACTTATCCATTAGCCATTAATAGAATGTACGTCATTGCAGGAGTTTCTGATCTGTAGAGAGACCTCATCTCACCAACCTCATCCAAGTCTTCTCCACCTACGCTGCCAAAGTTCACCAAACCCTAATCTAAATTTGTGTGTTGTAGCAAAGTGGACATCTTCCTTGACCAAGTCCAACCATCTTGAAGACTTGGGCTGAGACTTAGGTAGTGTGCACCTCCTCTATGCCTTATTCCCCCATCAGACACCTTTCCCACACTTTATTCTACCTTTCCTACCTCCCCATAGATTTCAGCTTGTTTCCTATAGTAAAATAGGGCATCCTGTAGTAGAACTAGGACATCCTGTAGTACTACAGGAAACCCTGTAGTAACCTATTTTAATCCTGAATTGAGCAGAAATGATCATCTAAGCTTAGGTTAGGCCTCCAATTGGCTTCCATACCCTCAACACAATTCTGGACCTGTTTCCCCATACCTGTCTCCCCTGCCAAATATCAAATTGGTTCAATTAGCATTTACATTCATAAAATTGAAAATCAAAAAGGCTTTTCTGCAATTTCTAGTTAGTACATGCATGCATCAGTCACAGTAGTTTTAGGATAATTTTCCATGCTTATCTTAGTCTAGATAATTAGATGGTAGATGCAATGTTAAGTTAGGTCTCTTTTGCAAGGAATATGTGTATATGCTTAGCTAGATGATTTCATGTCGCGTTATAGCACTCTTCGATTTAGCACTTTCATTTCCTAGAGTAGGCAGCATTTCCGTTCTGCATTAAGAATAGTTTTCCCTTTTCTATTTGGTAGTTAGACTCCTTCTAGTTAATAGAAGATTGATTTGAAAAACCCTAGTGGTCTATCGCCCTAGTTGAAAAGTGATAAGAGTAGACCAATGCATCTACTATGTATACAACACTGTAATCTCCAAGTTTGTACGAACCCTGACTTGATGAAGTAAAGTTGGTAGCCCTAGTAGTTGCAGCATTCTTGTTGCAATACTGGAGCTCCTCATTTTTTGGGGTCGTTGCAAGGGAGGTGTCTAAGTAGATGTGATTTCTACTTTCCTTTTTATTTTGCATTCAACAAATAGTTGCAATGTTTGTTTTCTTTCCATTCTGCAAGTAGTTCCATTCAACAAATAGTTGTAAATATTTTCTTTCTTTCCATTCTGCAAGTAGTTCCATTCAACAAATAGTTGAAAATCTTACTTTCTTTCCATTCTCCAAGTAATTCTATACAAAAAAAACAAACAAACAAACAAAACAAAAACAAAAAAACAAAAAACAAAAAACAAAACAAAAACAAAAACAAAAACAAAACAAAAAAAAACAAAAACAAAACAAAAGCAAAAAACAAAACAAAAACAAAAACAAAAACAAAAATAAAAAACAAAAAACAAAAATAAAACAAAAACAAAAACAAAAACAAAACAAAACAAAAAATAGAACAAAAACAAAACAAAAAACAAAAAACAAAAAAAACAACATATTCCTTTCATGCCTCGTAGGAGTAGAGATAACTTAGGGGGAAAAAATCCAAATACCCCCACCGCATCTAATAGTTCGCCTTCCCTCTTCTTCGGTGGCTATGAGCTAGAGGACCCATTAAGAAAATAACTAGAGATCTTCAAAGAGCCTATTGGGGAAGAAGAAGAAGAAGAAAAGAAGAAACCATTCCACCAACCTACACCATGGCTGAAAATAGAAATGGGATTGAAAACAGAGATGGAGCTAAAAACATAATTGAGGGTGCTTTTCCCATCAGAAAAACTAATGGAGATGCTAGGATGAAAAACATAAGCCCCTCTGCCCTTCCTCAATTCCATGGCTTAACCTCAGAGGACCAAAATACCCTTTTGTTTGATTTTTTTTCATATGAAAAACTTATTATTATACCTCTGACGACATCACTACCTGGGCTCAAATGCAACAAGCCTTCAACAATAAGTATAGGGATTATTGCAGGTCCAAATATACCAAAGAAGAAATCTTTAGAATGACCTTGGGACATGATGAGTCTTTGGAAGATTATGAGGAAAGGTTCCAATTTAGCTACAAAAGGGCCAGATGCACCCTCGATCATGAATCACTCAAGTCAGTCCTTCTTAGAGGGATCAGGGAAGATCTCCTATAAACCCTCAACATGTTGTCAGGAGGGGACATCTACCAGTTATCCTATGATGATATCAAGACAGTTTTCAAAAATCATTCTAGAGAAGCTAGAAAGAAGCGTAGGGCTAGTCAAGCTTTGGCTAGTGCATCCTCCTCCAACACATCCATCAAAAGTGAAATTGGGAACAT
Source organism: Pinus taeda (assembly GCA_000404065.3). Classification (NCBI taxonomy): domain Eukaryota; kingdom Viridiplantae; phylum Streptophyta; class Pinopsida; order Pinales; family Pinaceae; genus Pinus; species Pinus taeda. Next base: position 108,840 of record APFE030198874.1, on the reverse strand, counting down.
GTTAGAAGACTTCAAGAGTGAAATGTTGCATACCCTTGTTGTGCAAATGGACACCATGCAGATCAAGGGGAAGCAGGAGGAAGCAAAAGGAGCCTTAGCTATCTTTTGCCCTAGATGCACCAAAACGAACCCTAGAAATGAATGTCCATTGAATCTTATAGAAATCTGCTCAGTCTTTGAGGAGAACCACTCCACAGAAAAGTGCCCTTCTCTACCTGGATTGAAAGTTGTGCATCAGGGAATAGAAGGGGTGACCAAACATCTCTGCTATATCAACCAAAGAAGGCCTCAAGGACTTCGACCATACCATCAAGGCAGATAAGGGGCATCCTATTCATATTACAACCCTAATCAAAATGCATCCATTCCCCCTTCGTGTCATCCTTCTTATCCTTCATGGTCCACACCTTCTCCTTGATCTTTTACACCTCAATACCATTCCCAACCTACCAATCAATCATTTCAGCCATATGCTCCTCCACAACCTCAATGGAATACACCATCCCAGGGGTGGAGGCCCCTATACAACCAATCTCCAGCCTTACTGACTCCATTGCCATCTCAACCACAACTCCTCCATCCTTCTCCACCTAAGAAACCTCAAGTTCCTGCTCAACCAAATCCGAACCCGGAAAACAAGCAGACACAGCAAGTCTACAGTGGGGAAACATCCTACCCTGCTTATGTTGTGGAAATTCAAGAAATAAACCTCAGGCTTGGAAGAGTGCTTCCAAATAATCAACCTCCATCTCCACCTAAGGATCTTGAAGAGGAAAAGGAGGAAATTGTTTGTCAATCTAATCCACCTCCTTTTCTTGAGAGATGAATCCATCCTATCCATCACACCCTAGAAGAGAGGGAACTTCTGGGTGAATTGAAAAACTTGTGTGTTAAAATCCCACCCCTCCAAGCTATCAAGGATGTCCCCATCTACAAGTTAATCAAGGATAAATGCTTCAAACATACTAGGAGGCGAAATAAATACACCCCTACCATTAATGTCATTAGACAACTATCTAACTTAATGTTGGGGCAAGTGATTTTCATGAAGTATCTAGATCCTGCAAGTCCTACGGTAGATGTGAACATTGATGCTATTAATGTCCCCCATAACTTGATTGATCTTCGGGTTGCCATCAATGTGATGACTAAGGATACCATGCTTAAATTGAATCTCCAAGGATCATTAAAGAATACCACAACAGTCTTGCAGCTTGCAGATAGATCCAAAGTAGCTCTTGAGGGAGTTTTTGAGGATGTAATGGTCTCCATTGATTCTTAGGAATACCCTGTTGACTTCTTAGTCCTCCAACCTAAGACCAAGTTCAATTTTTACCCTCTCATCCTTGGAAGGCCATGGTTAGCCAATGTTGATGCTTACATAAGTTGCAGGGTTGGGAATATGAACATTAAAAAATGGGCATTTATCCAAACAATTGGTCTTGTACCCTACTAATAAACCATCTCTAGAGAATTACTTACCTTGTGGTTAGAAGAGGAGGAGGAAGATGAAGCCTACTCTTCCCCAATCTGTACCCTAGATGCTCCTATAGGAGGGGGGCAACCTGATGAAGATGACCTAATTGAGAAAATCCTCCAAAATCAGCCCCCCAACACCATGTCTCTTGAGGAGTTAGTAAAGAAAGCTGAACATAACCCTTGGACTAATTTGTGCCTAGATGAATCAAGTCCTACTTATGTCAAGATGGTATAATTTGTTCTAGAAATAACATTGAAAATCAACCCCTCTCTCTCTACACATCAGGAAAAGGAGCTATGTGACATGCTAAGAGAGCATTTGGATGCCTTTTCCTGGAGTTATAAGGAAATGAAGGGAGTGCACCCTTCAATGTGTACTCACCACATTTACATCAAGTAAGGTTGCAAGTTAGTGCACCAATCTCAGAGGAGAATGAACCTAGCCCTCAAAGATATAGTTAAAGAAGAACTGCAGATTTTTTTGGATGCAGGGTTCATTTACCCTATCTCAGATAGTGAGTGGGTGTCTCCTCTAGTTCTGGTCCAAAAGAAGAATGGGAAGTGGAGGATCTGTGTGGACTACAGAGAGCTAAACAAAGCCACAAAAAATACCATTTCCCTCTACCTTTCATTGACCAAGTATTAGATGGTATGGCAGGAAAGAATTTCTTCTCTTTCCTGGATGGATTCAGTGGTTACAATTAGATCCATATCAGCCCAGAGGACCAAGATAAAACCACCTTCACCTATCCTTGGGGTACCTTTGCTTATAGGGTCCTTCCTTTTGGATTATTCAATGCCCCTGCCACTTTTGAGAGGGAATTCCTAAGCATCTTTGTAGAGCTAGTCCATGACTACGTGGACATTTATATGGATGATTTCACCCCCTATGGGTGTGATTTCCTGGAGGCTCATTCTAACTTGGGGAAAGTATTAAACAAATGCATTAAAAAAAACTTATCCCTTAGTCCTGAGAAGTGTGAGTTCTTAATGAATGCAGGGATTATTCTAGGTCACTCAATATCCCAGGAAGGACTGCAAGTGGACCCAAATAAAATTGTTATCATAAAGAGGGTCCCTACTCAGAAGCAGAGGGATGTCAAACGTTTCTTGGGCTTAGCTAGATACTATAGGAGATTCATAAAGGACTTCAACAAAGTAGCCTCACCTTTGTTTGGACTATTGGCCAAGGACTCTGAATTTGTATGGTTAAAAGGTTGCCAAGAGGCCCTAGAAACCCTAAAGGACAAGTTGACTATTGAAACTATACTCAAAGGCCCAAATTGGGCTCTTCCTTTCCACATCCATGTTGATGCCTCTAAAAATGCTATAGGAGAAGCTCTAGGCCATGTAGATGACAATTTACCTTATGCCATTTACTTCATCAGCAAAAATTTGTCCAAGGTTGAATGGAACTATACTGTGACTGAAAAAAGAGCTCCTAGTTCTTTTCCATTCCTTGAATAAATTTAGACATTACATCACTGGTTACTAGACCTTTGTGCATACTGACCATGCTACTATTAAATATTTGATGAAAATTCCTGATGTGAATGCCAGAATTATTAGATGGCTTCTTTTGTTACAGCAGTTTGATCTAACTACCATTGATAAGTCTGGTAGAGGAAATGTAGTTGCAAATTTTTTGTCTAGACTGGCTTTGCCTGCATGTGAGGAAGGAATGGTTGATGATCAGCTGCCAAATGAGAATTTATTCGCTATTTCAGTTCTATCTTTGTGATTTGCTAACATAGCAAACTACTTAGTGGTTGCACAGTGCCCTTCAAATCTGTTCTCCAAGGAAAATAGCATAATTATAAGAAAAATCGCATAATTCACTGGGATTGGGAGCAATCTCTTCAAGCTAGGTCCAAATCAAATTCTGAGAAGATGTGTCAGGGAGGAGGAATTTTTTGACATCCTTCTTGCCTATCATGATGGGCCTTGTGGAGGTCACTTTACAGACAAGAAGGCAACCTTCAACGTACTATAAGTTGGCTACTACTATCCCACTCTCCACCAAGATGCAAGAATCTATACCATTCAATGTGACTAGTGCCAAAGAATGTGGAAACCTACTCTCAGGGATAAAATTCCTTTGCAACCTCAAGTGACTCTTAAGCCATTTTGCAAGTGGGGAATGGATTTCATTGGGCGCATTGATCCACCATCATGGTAGAAAAAGTACATAATTGTGTGCACTTATTACTTGACAAAGTGGGTTGAAACTAAGGCTATCAAGGTCGCAACAAAAGAGAAATTGGTTGAGTTCTTTAAGGGAGAATGTATTTTACAAGTTTGGGTACCCTAAAGATCTAGTCATGAATTGGGGCGCTTAATTCACCTCACACTTGATTGAGGATCTATTGAGTCAGCATAAGTTCAAGAATAGGAAGTCAACTTCTTACAATCTTCAAGCCAGTGGACAAGCAAAGGTTACCAATAAAGAATTGGAAAGCATTCTCACAAAGATGGTGAGAAGAAGCAGGAAAGATTGGGTTAACAGAATAGTGGAGGCCACTTGGGCCTATAATACAACTTGGAAGGCAACCACTGGCTTCACCCCTTATGATTTGTTCTATGGGAAGAAGGCTCTGCTCTCCATTGAGTTTGAGTACAACACTTTGAGAACGGAAGCACATTTGGATTTGGATGTTACAAGGGCACAACAAGGGAGGTTTCTCTAGCTCAATTGGTTAGATGAATTCAGGATGTAGACCCTCCTACACACAGAGGTGACTCAAGTCCAAAGAAAAGTTTGGCATGACAAAAACATCAAAGACAAAATTTTTCAAGAGGGTGATTGGACTTTGCTATATAACTCCAAGTTCAAGGATTTTAAAGGAAAATTGATGACCAGATGTTTGGGTTCATATGTGATCGAAAATTTCCATGAAAATGGGATTGTTTAGATAAGAACCATTGATGAAGAAGGTATACCCTTGATTGTCAATGGGTACAGATTGAAAGCCTAAAAAAACCTATTTTAAAGGAAGAGTTTATAAGTACTATCAGTAAGGAAGTGAATGTGATTGGAACTGTCTCAGCTTCCAACTCACCAAATTCTTGAAGATTGTTTTATTTTTGAAGAAAAAAAATCAAAAAGAGAACAAAAAGAACAACAACAATAACAATAAGTAACCTAGGGGAGAACCTCCATGAGGCACCTGAGACCAACTTTTGGGTTGAAAACCTCCTTGAAGTAGCCCAAGAGTGGAAAAAGGAAATAAAATATCCTTGGGCGAAAACCTGCCTTGAGGCGCCTAGATTAGGAAAACAGGTTGAAAACCTTCTTTGAGATGACTTGTATGTCTTTCAAAAAACAAAAAAAAAAATGTTATGGCAGGGACCTCAAACTTTCCCACTAATAATATTATGTGATTTTTGCAGTTTTTCGAGGCAACAAAGGACACCAAGTTCAGAGGGAAAAAATCCAAGAAACACCCCATTCTTCCTTAATTCAATTAATATCACCCATGCCTACCATGTCCCCATCATCCATCCTCATTTCCTAGCATTAAAAACTAGTTTGAAGGCAATTTTCTGACTTCTACAATATTTCCTATAGTTACTTATACAGGAGTTTCCTGTAGTACTACAAGAACGGAATTTCGGTTGAGAAATAATGATGCAGGCTTTTTCTAGGTTGAAAGAGGGGACAATTAACCTCACCACATCTCACCCAACACCAAATCATGACCATGCCACCCTCTGTGTCCATAAAAAAACCACTAAAAAAGAAAGATATATAAAAAAACATAAAATTCCAAGGGCCATACCATCAGTGGCCTCACTCACCTACCACTCCATCTCCCCCATTTCCACCCCTTCCACTCCTACTGCACCACCTATTCCTCCTCCAAGTGAAATAAAACAAAATAATTATGAAAGAGGCAGCTACAGGATTTCCTGTAGTACTACAAGAAACCCTGTAGTAGCCATTGTTATGACCGCAGCAGACTACATGCCTCCTCCTTCTGCATCCATGCATAAAAAGAGTATCAGCACCCCTATAAGAACTATGGCACCTATCCAAATCTTAGTAGCAAAAGAAGAGGCCAAGCACCTAAACACCACAACAAAGAAGACAAATATATTAGTTGGCTTAAATCAACAAAACAAGAGCCAAGGAAAACATGTACCTGAACAAGAAGAAGCACAATTGAGCCACCTCCAGCATGTATCGACCAAGCGAAGGAAGGCACACGTATGGCACCTCATCCACGTACTTTCCTAATTATGAATATGATAAAAGTGTAGGAATATGAAAAAGTTGATTTTATAAGTTGAATGTGGCCAGTTAACATGGCCACCCTCAGCTCAAAAACAAGTAAACTCCTAGCCAACAGGCCACGTGGCAAGGTCACATCAAAGAAAATACGTCAAAAAGGTGGTCGAGTTAAGTTGTATAAGAGTGGGTGATGATTACGAGGGAAGGTTGCATGATAACTAACGGTGGGCCAATGGTCCAAAAGGTGAAATCATGTACACTCCCAGCCAGCACAATGCTCTAATGAATCGACCATAAATAGCAAAAATTCCTAACTTTCATGAACACATCATTCATTTCAAGATTAAGAGAACCGGGACCACCAGGAAGATCCATCGAAGAAGCAAACCAGTTTCAGCCATCCTACAGGAAACAGTGGGAATCGTCAAAAAAATATGCAAGGGGGTGCCTAGGGCCCAGCTATTCAAAACTTCTCCTCACCCAGGGCATCACAGTGAAAGGTAGGTGGTCCCTATCCTCTATGTTTTGACTTGATAGCTAGGAAAGAGAAAAATAAAAAGAAATCTGCATTTTTTTCTAGTAATTACAGTGGGCCTGGGGATAGATAGAACTGTGTGGAGGAATTATATGGGGATATAGAGAGAGTTGTAGTCACCCTTCTAAACTCTAAACCCATAGTCGTATTGGAAAGCTCTAGAGCTAGGCCACCAAACTCCCTACAGTCATCTTTCCAGAGAGGATAAAATGACATGTGTTTTCAACAGAAGGGAGCCCACAAGGACATCCAGAATACACCTCCATCCCCTATGGTAGAGATATTTATAAGGAATCAATGGTTGGGATTCTTTAAGCTACTTAGAGGATATGATGATGATGTAGCTTGAGAATTTTCCATGTCACTCACCCCCCAGGCTAGAGTCAGTGCTACTTCTGTGGTAAGAGGATTGTTAGTAACAATTACCCTTGAAATCATTAGCAGAATCATTACACTTCCTCTAGGCATGCAATGGAGAAAGGAGGATAGAGCTAGAAGAACTTTTCCTTGAGAGATGAAGAGCCGATTGAGGAAAAAAATGGGATTATAAGGGAAATCCTTCCCTATCCTTGGGATGAAGTAAGCTATCACATTCTCAAATATATTTCTTGTGAAGGAAGGCTCAGTATAATCTATGGTTAGCAATTTAGACTCCTCCATGAGATGAGATTTGAAGATGAGTTACCCTTTAACAGAAGACTTAGTGTACCCTACTTCTTGTTGCAATCAATAATAGACATGAGCATAAAGGTACAGGAAGGTGTTTAGTCAATTTAATGTTCTTAAATTGTAAGCATAAATTATCGACCAGGGCAGGTAAACTAATGAAGTGCAAGTGCATTGTATGTGCTAGAAGTCTTTTATGTCGTTAAGGTGATTATGTTATCGTTATCTAAGTTAATGTCAAACACTACAATTAGTGTTGAGGTGATGTTATTATCTATACTAGGATGTTATTCCTAAGATTTAATTGATTATTTTAAATGTTATCTCTAGAATTAGTTCTGGTTGAATTGAGTTCTTAGAATGATTGGATAATGATTTTAACTCTTTTCAATAGACGTGTTACATTAATCTTTCTTTCAACTTATCAATTGTTTTTGGATTTTTATGTTGCAGCTAAACAAAGCTAACTATGAAAGCATGAAATGACATAAAGAAAATCCTAATTTATCAACTTGGAAATGAAATGTGCTTGAATTCAGAAGCTGAGAAATAATGCCACTCTTATCTACTACAACTTTATTTCAATGCAAAAAGAAAAACAGAAACGAAATTACTAAGCTATGAAATCACTAAGTTGTGCAAAGAAAATGAATAAAACGAAACTACTGAGTTTATGTTAGGTATTAAACAAATGAAATGAATGATACATAAATCAATCAAGTGAAACCAGTCGTGATCTTCATTGAATTGCATCTTAAAAACATGAAAACGAGGCATCCATGAATTAAATCTATGAAATAACAATTAAAAGGAAAATATAATTACTGTGAATCAGAGACCTGATCTGCGCACAGGGGCCCTCCACGAGACAATCAATTGCCTTATATCAATAACACATAAAATATATGAAATAAGAACTTTGCATTAAGCGAAAAAGAGTTCTACAGGATGCTCAAATTACATATTGTGGCGCATGCATTACACAAAGCTGCCAATGTTTTTATAGAGTTCTTTTTAACAATACGAGAAATTCAAGCCAGCATAACTTCACTATGGTCCTTATCAAAACTAGATCGTATCGCTTATTTGTCAATTTGCTATTGAAAAAGCAAATCGATGAAATCTCTTAAAATTCAGACTTTGTTCCAGCACATTTTCATGTTGTTGACTTCCATCGTTGACCATGTTATAGTGCGGATCTCCAAGTGAATTAGCTTGAGTAAATAGGAAGAAATCCTTGATAAGATCATTCCTTATCTACCCATATACTCATTTGCTGAGCTGATAAACTCGAACCCTATCAATAATGGAAGTGGTTGCAGATTTGTGGATTAGCTGCAGAATCAAATCAATTTTGTAGCTACATGTAAACTTTAATATAACAATAAGGCATATTGAAAAAATGTGAAAAAGACGACATATGAATGTTTACCTTGTCAAAACCTTATGTTTGCTACATTTATTTGGATGATAGCGGTAGGACAAATGAGGTAAATATGGACAGAAAGGATGTCAAGATAAAGTAGTTCTTGAACTCTACATTTTCCCACACTGGAGATTTTGTATGTGCTCATACAACACAAAATTGTCATTTTTTGTATGTATTTAGATGCCTTTGCCAACACATATGTTGGAAGAATCACCACACCTCTATAGAATCTGTAATTTCCACCCTGGGGATCCTAGTTACTGGCTTGTAATGTTTACCAACACCTCTTTGGTGTAACGGAAAACTTCCACATGGTATCAAAGCTTGAACCCAAGTTCGATTCCCCCAAGTTGCGTTTGAGGGGGGGTGTTGGAAGAATCACCACACCTCTATAGAATCCATAATTTCCACCCTGGGGATCCTAGTTACTGGCTTGTAATGTTTACCAACACCTGCGGGTTTTGGTGTAACGGCAAACTTCCACAACATCTAGGTTTCACTTTCTTCTTCTTTTTGAGAGTCACTGCCATCCTTGGCTTCCTCATAAGGATCTTGTATTTTAGGTTAATGATTTATCTTTTCATGGCCTTGTTTTCTTTCTTCAATTTCTTATTCTTTTTATACCATATACTTAAGTGAAGCATGAGGTTATCACTTTTGGAAATTTGAATTCCATTTTGTGCCTTCAGAATTTGATTTTCAGTTTTGAGGTACATGTTTAATATCTCTAGTTCAAAGATTTCTTGTTTCAAGACATTAGATATTGGAGGTTCTTGTGGCTTATTAAACTTGATGATTTCTTCTTATGGGCTCTGAATTGATCCTTTGGTTGCTACTTGCTTTCTCTCTAATGATTACATGTAATAATGGATTTCTTGTTGTATGGGATCAATACATGGGCTTTGTATTGAACTCCTTGGAGGTGAAATGAAGGGAGATGGTAATACACTTGGTGACAGACTTAGTGATACTCTTGGAGAGTCCTAGAGCTCTTCAAATTGCTCTTTTGACTCAATATCAATATGCTCTACAACTTTTGAGGCAGCCTCTTTCACTGTGTTTAATCTGGTGCTTCTTCTCAAACCTGAGGTTGGTATCCTTTGAATCTTTTTTTCCTTAAATTTTGGAATTTCTTTCTGAGGCAAGATTTTTATTTGGGGTAAAACCTTTTTTTCCTTATTGGCTTTCTTTCTTCTAAGACTTTCCGTGTTCATTTTCTACAGAACTTCTACAGTTGGTAGATCATCCTCTGACAAATCTTGTTGATGTTGTGGTTTTCGTTCTATTATTGTCTCATTTTTTTCTCTTTCTTCCCCTTACGGTTCTGCTACCACTTGGTTGTTCAGGGATTTTCTCTTCAAAGTGATTTCTCATTAGAAAATCTTCCCAATTATCACCTATGCTTTGAAGATGAAACTCGATCAAAAAATTTACTAACCCATGATGGTACATTGTGTTGTCTATAAACTGGATTTTCTTCTGAACACTTATTGTCATTTTCTTAAGGCTATTCAACAGAAAGTATGGAAGATTCATTTGACATTCTTCAAGGAAAATCATCAATAGCCTAATGCGATAGAAAAACATACACCCAAATCGGCCTCACAAGTAACAAATTTCTGAAGGATAACGAGAAAATTTCTCCACTTACTTTTGAGGGCAGAGCTAGGATACCTTTTCTGAAGACACTAGTATCCATGCTTAGGTTTTTTAAGAAAAAATTCTATTCTTCCCCTTCTATTCCTCTATTCTTGAACCATTTTTATCTAGCTTTGGGTAGTCATGTGGCTTCTACAATTAGGGACACTGTCACTGTGAATTTGACATTGCCTTTTTCGACTATTGCACCATCAAAAGATTGTGCAAAGGTTTTTTTCACCTCCCTGTGGAAACCATCAAAATTTTCTATGAAAGCTAACCACTGAGCTTTCTGTAGCAATTATCTGGTATGGGGGTATCCTTCCAAAAATTTCCTTCCTGTTGGTTCTGTTTGAACAATAACTCCCCTAGTGAGAGATGTTTCGTCTTAGAAATTTTTTACTTGACAGGGAAAATAGTCTCAGTAGGGTTTCACTCTTAAGATGGGAGACTGTATGAGTTGAAAGAATGAGAAAACAGGTGAGTATAATGATGGTTCATAGGGATGAGTTAGATGTTTGAATGCATTTAATTCAAATATTCGCCGATCAAATCAATGGATCCAAAATGAGTATGAGATAGGAGTTAAAATGGTGGCCGATTGTAATGGAACTGACAAGGGACTATCATCCATGAACTGCAAGGATTTTGGTTTTTCAGTAATGTTATGTCCATGTAATTCACATATACAATATGTTAACCCCTATTGTAAAATTAAAGTGTTACAGATCTTAGATTTATTTGCTAACTTTTATGTGTCCTTTGATGCCATTTGCAGGTACTTTTGACTTGAAAGGAGTCAATCATTTCTTCAATTTAAGCCATCAAGTGTTCTTGTCAGATTGGTTGGAGGAACTTGTCAGAGCTGCAGAAAGTCACTAATTTTGTAGCTAAAAAAAATTCAAGAAAGGGATGTTTAGAAAAAGGGATTTTTAGAAAAATGATTAAGAGAACATTTAAGGTGCCAACAAGAGTTGTTTTTCACTTTAAATTTTATGTATAAGCATGCCAACAACTTGTTGGTTTTCATGTTTATACATTATTTATTTTTATTTTTTATTAAATAGAGAAAAATAAAATTTCTAAGGTGGAAAATAAGAGGAATTCCTCATAACCATCTTCAGTTCTAAGTTATCTTGGAAAATTTTAACAAATTCCTCTTTTATCAATGGCTTCTGATAAAGTCTAAGTCAATGTCCATTCACTAAAAGATGAATTTTCTCTTCATCAATAGTCCTGATTCCTACTGCACCATTGCCAAAGACTTTTTCAACTTCATAAGGTTCAAGCCATTGAGCTTGAAATTTTCCTTGGAAACTCTTGAATTTTGAATCAAAAAGTAATGCCCAATCTCCTAGATGAAATTTTCTTTCTTTGATGTATTTTTCATACCATTTGGATCTCTGTTGTTGAACTAGGTTGCTCTTCTGGAAGCATCTTGTCTCATTTCATCAAGCTCATTGAGTTGTCCCATCCTTTGTTTTTGTGCTTCTGATAAGTCAAGATCCAACTGGATTGTTGTTTTATAGGTCTGGATCTAGAACTCTATTGGAAGTAAGACTTGCTTCCCATAAACAAGTTCATAGGGAGTATGTCCTGTAGTTCTTCTCTGTGTAGTTTTATAGGCCCACAAAGCTTCTGGAAGCTTTTCTGCCCAGTCCTTCCTATGTAAGTGTACAGTCTTGGTGAGAATTGCTTCAATCGCCTTGTTTGTAGATTCAACTTGTCCATTGGCTTGTCGATGGTATGGAGTAGATTTCCAATGCTAGATTTTGTATTGTTCCATGAGCTTTTGCACTACTCTAGATGTAAATTATGTTCCTTGATCTATTACAAGTTCTCTTAGGACACCAAAACGAGTGTAATTATCCTAAAAAATAAATGAAACTACAATATTTTTAGTAGCAAAAGGAAGTGCTTTAGCTTCTACCCATTTAGTGACATAATCAATACATACCAGAATATACTTTTTGTTTTTAAGGTGGATTGGTTGGACGAAAAAAATCTAGCACCCATTTCTCAAAAGGTTCAAATCTGAGGTTGTAGTGGCATTTCATTTGAAAGAGTAGGTTTCCCCATCCTTTAAAAATTGTCACATCTCCTAACATACTCCTTGGTATCCTTGAAAATGGAAGGCCAATAATATCCTAAGAGAAGGATCTTATAAGAAGTTCTTATGTCAGACAAATATCCTCCACATGGTTCATCATGGCATGCTTTAAGTATTTTCGGTATCTCGTCTTCTCGAACACATCTTCTGGTGATGAGATCTAGTCCTGTTTTGTACAATTCTTCATTTATCCATGAGTAACATGTGTTTTTTTGAATTATCGTCCTCTTTTCAGGAGACAAATGAAATGGCAATTTCCCTGTAGCTAAATAATTAGCAATATTGCATACTAAGCTGATTTAGTAGATACTATAAAAATATATTCATCATGAAATTTATCCATCACAAGTTTATCATTGTTATCATTTTGAATTCTAGATAAAAAGTCAGCAATTGTATTTTGTTTTTTGGGTCGATCTAAATTGGTGATGTTGAATTCTTGCAACAGTAAGAACCATATGGTTATTCTGCCATTAGTGATTGGTTTATTCATTAGATATCTAATGGCAGAATGGTCTGTGTGAATGAAAATTTCATAGCCGGTTATATAATTTCTAAATTTATTAATGGCATGAACTATAGATAGAAATTGCTTCTCAGTTACAGTATAATTTAGCTTTGATGGAGTTAAATTTTTACTGGTATAATAGATTGCATAAGGAGTAAGGTCTTTTTGTCCTAACACAACTCCTAAGGATGTGTCTGAAGCATCGGTTGATATACGGAAAGGCAATTTCCAATTCGGTCCTTTTAAAATAGGTGCTTCAGAGATTTTCTTTTTCAAAGTTTCAAAAGCATTTTGGCAATTAGAATCCCAATTGAATTCACGGTCTTTGGTAAGTAGTTTGAAGAGTGGAGATGCATTTTTTGTGAAGTTTTCTATGAATCTTCTATAATATCTAGTAAAACCAAGAAAACTCCTAACATCTCATTGACAATTTTGTACTGATAATTTAGAAATGACCTCTACTTTAGATGATTCTACCTTAATTCCATCTCCTGAAATATGGTGACCTAAAACAATTCCTTCATTAAACATCATAAAACATTTCTCATGACTTAATGAAAGACTTGTTTCTTTGCATATTATTAGAAGTTTTTCTAAATTTTCAAGTGCCTCTTCAAAATAATTTATGTAAACTTTGAAATCATCCATATATACTTCCACACAATCATGAATAAGATCAAAGAAAATTTTGAGGACTACTCTTTGGAATGTTGTTGGAGAATTGCATAATCCAAAAGGAAGTACTCAGTAAGCATAAGTTCCCCATGGACAGGTAAATGTGGTTTTATCTTGATCCTTAGGTGCTACCTGAATTTGATTATATCCACTAAAACCGTACAAAAATGAAAAATACTTTTTCCCTACTAATGTGTCTAAAACTTGATCTATGAAAGGAAGTGGAAAGTGTTCTTTGTTGCCTTATTCAATTCCATGTAATAGATACATACTATCCATTTCCCGTTTTTCTTAGGAACGATTATTAGGGGTTAAACCCACTGACTGTCTAATATTGGATAGATGAAGTTTACATTCAGCAGTTTTTGTAATTCCTCCTTAACAATTTCTTTCAGATTTGGATTCATTCTTCTTTGTGGCTATCTAACTTGTCTCACACTTTTTTCAATGTAGATATGGTGCATGAAAGTTTTAGGATCGATTCCTCTTGTATCGGTGTATTCCCATGCATAAGCAGATGAGTGTTTTTGTAAAATTTATACCAATTGATTTTTCCGTAATTCTTCCAAGTTTTCATTAATGTTCAAAGTTTTGCCTAGAAAAGTTTCTATTGAAGAATTTCCAAATTTTTCCATAGAGTGTAAAGACCTTTGTCTAGATGATAGATATTTGATTTGACTATGGTCATTATGTAAGGAGGGTTCATTATTTTCCATTAGATTTAAAATTTGGTCTTTCTCACTTACTTGTTTAGTAGTGAAAACAAGTTGTATATCATCATCATCATCTATCCATTCCTCACTCTCTATTTCTATTTTTGTTTTTGCAGGTGGATACAATGTAAATTTCTTTGTAGAAATTCCATCTGAGATAAACATGTTGCCTTATCTACAACTAATGAAAGCATCATTTGTATCTAACCAGGGTCTTCCTATAATTTTGGATGTCCTCCTAAATTATTCATGGGTGTTAAAACCATGAAGTCGACAAGATGTTCCCAAGAATCTAAGGATACATAAACATCTTCTAACATGCCATCAGCTTTAATTACAGACCTATCTGCTAATTGCAACAATGTTGGTGTGTATTGAAGATTAGGAAGCCTTAGTGAATCCATGATCTATTTACTCATTATGTTTATGGATGCTCCTAGATCAATCAATGCGTTTGGTATTTCAATTCCATTGATGTGAATTTTCACAATGGGGCTCCCTGGATCTACATATTTTTGTATTGTTGCTTCCCCCATCATGATGTCTGCGATTTTCCAACTAATTGAATTATTTTTATGTCTTTTCTTTTACTTCCTGATCTTTGAGTACTCAATTCCTTGATTGTTTTTGCAAAAATTGGCATTTCTTTTATGGCTTGCAATAAATGAATTTTTATACAAGTATTTCTTAATTCATCCATCATATTGTAATCATACAACGTGATTTGTTTTTCTACACCATCAATTTTCAATCGCTTAGGAAAAGGCGGTTTAATGGATACTGAGGGTTGTTCTATAATAAGAGTATCATAATAATTTATAGGAACATTCTCTGTTTGGTTATTTTCTTCTGAGGAAGAGAGATTTCTCCTTCTTCGGATTGATTTTTATCTTTTTGAAGATTTGTCCTTGCTTCCTGAATGACAACAGGGGGTTTTTTTTGTAATACTCTACCAGATCTTAATTGAACATTATTTAAATCTGGTGGATTTATTACATATGTTTGAGGATTCTGCCCTTCCATATTGTAAAGAGGTTGTGACATTTTATTATCTGGATTTGAAAGTGGTTGAGCGGGTAATTGATTTTGCTTTTGTGCAAATGGTAGGGTGAGTTGTGGATTTTTATTTTGGATTTGAGCTTGAGGTAATTGATTAGCTTGAGGAATTTGATTTGGTTGAGGGATTTGATTAGATTGAGGTAAGAATTATGGTGGGAAATTAGGATAGGATGGTGAATATTGTTGATATTGAGCATAATCCCCATAAGAATTTTTCCATCCCTGATTCCAAGATTGTGGTTGTGGTTGAGCCCAAGGTTTCCAAGATGGATGCCAATTACTTTGTGAAGACTGATAAAATTGTTGTGATTTAAAGCCTTGTGGTTGATTTGTTTGAGAGTTCTGCCATGGTCTTTTAGCAATAAAACAAAGAGGGTCTATTTGTTCTAGTATTCCTTCATCATTAGATACAGCATTAAGACCTAGTAGAGAAGGACATTATTTAGTATCATGATTATCTTCACATATGGCACAAGTTTCTATGTTTTTTAAGTCTAAAGGACATTCTCTCAAAGCATGCTTCTTTCTACACCTGGGACAAAAGTTGGATAATGCAACATTTTCAGCCTTTTTCTTGTTTTATATTTTAAGGGTGTCAATTTGTTCACTAAGACTCCCTAAAATATATGTCTTAAAAGTATCAAGAAAACTTCCTATAGCTGACCTACTGACTAACCTAGATGAGATTTATTAATTCTTGATAAGAGAGGATCTCTAGGACTTTTTCCAACTTGTATTTGACCCCTTGAGATATGTACACATAGATCACAAATATTTGCAAATGGTAATTGAGAAATATCTCCTTTTCCTGTCAAGTTAAAGAGATCAATCCACTCATCTCTGATAGATTTTAGTAGGAGGGCTTTCAAAGTTTCCTCATCCAGACTATCCATTTTTGCCCTTTTAATATTATAAAAAAATCTCTTGACTAAGTATTCAAGATTCTCACCTTCTTTCTGTGTCAGTTTGAAGACTTTGTCCTTAATGTTGTGAGGCATACATTAGTCCCTATATTTCTCTAAGAATGCTTCTTTCATTTGTGCCCATGTCCTTATAGTATTCACTCCTAGACTCATGAACCATTTCAATGTTTAATCCTTTAAGGTAGTAGGGAACAATTTTAATTTTTGAGCATCATGTCGATAATCATATGATTTGCATAATACTTCAAATTCAAAGAGAAATGTCTCTGGTATTCACTTCTTTCTCCATGGAAATTAGGAAGAATAGAAGGTGAAATATTCTTCATTGTGAGAGTTGTATACTCATCAAAGATAGGGAATCCAAAGGGGTCTTGATCTCCTCTACCTCTACCCCTTCCTTTTCCTCTATCTCCACCTCCTCCTCTACCTCTACCTCCTCCTCCAATCCTAGGTTGTTCACCATTGAAATTGTGTACCTCTCCTTATCCTTCATCAACCATGATGGATTCTTCAATATCTAGTTATTCTATCAATGGATAAGCAAGATGAGTTTCTTGTTCCTCTTCTTCACTGGGAAATTCTAATTCTTCTCCAAGAATTTTTTCACCAGTAGAAGATAGAAAAACTATTCCTATAGTTGGGGATGTAGGATCTTCTTCTACTTCGATTATAGCGATGAAGTAGTTGAAGTTTTGGATTAGATTTCATATCTTAAGACTTCAAGAAGTCTGTGTTGGCCTGTGGATGGAATTCGAGTTTGAGTGGGTGGTGTGGAACTTCGAAGTCGTGGTGGAGTGAACGAAGTTGTGGGAATTAAGCTTTTTCCTCATCCTACAAATCTACCTCTAGAGTCTCTTTCCCTATGCATATAATGTTTTTATTCGATTTTTTTAACTTCTATTTGCATTTCCCCGGCAACAGCGCCGAAATGTTTAGTCAATTTAATGTTCTTAAATTGTAAGCATAAATTATCGACCAAGGCAAGTAAACTGATGAAGTGCAAGTGCATTGTATGTGTTAGAAGTCTTTTATGTCATTAAGGTGATTATGTTATTGTTATATAATTTAATGTCAAACTCTAGAATTAGTGTTGAGGTGATGTTATTATTCTATACTAGGCTGTTATTCGTAAGATTTAATTGATTATTTTAAATGTTATCTCTAGAATTAGTTCTGATTGAATTGAGCTTTTAGAATGATTGGATAATGATTTTAACTCTTTTCAATAGATGTGTTATGTTAATCTTTCTTTATACTTATCAATTGTTTTTGGATTTTTATGTTGCAGCTAAACAAAGCTAACTATGAAAGAATGAAATGACATAAAGAAAATCTTAATTTATCAACTTGGAAATGAAATGTGCTTGAATTCAAAATCTAAGAAAGATTGCCACTCTTATGTTAGGTCCCTATACTACTAGTGTAACCCATATTGTTATTAGTACAACCCCCTTATTATATCATTGTGCCCATGTAGTCCCCATATTATTATTATTGTGCCCCATAGAAGCCCACTATTGTTATTATTGTGCCCTTACATTATTATTGTTATGTCAGCTTTGATTATATTATGACCCCTTAGACTTCTATATATAGAAGGAGGTCTTGTCATTTGTATCATCCAAGAATTGTTCATTTTTGTAATGTAAAGGAGAATTCCCCCTTAAAGAGGTTGCTTTATAAGGCGTTCATCTATCTTTTCTATCTTTTTGTGAGCTAGTTTCATAACATTTGGTATCAAAGCTTTGGATTCTAGGGTTTCGTTGCTCCAAGCAGGTCATCGTGGCATTTTAGCTATAACTTTTCGTTTGTGATTTTCATAATCTAACAAAAAAACCCATTTGATTCGAAATCTTTCTGAACCTCGGGTCCTAATTTCAGATCTTGTCTTGCTGTATTTTTGGAGATATGATTTGAGGAAGTTAGGGTTTTTGCAGATCCAGAATTTCATCTAAAATAGGTCATCGTGGAAGCTTTTGCTATAAAGTGTTCGCTACGAAGTTTCAGAATCTAAAAACAAACCCATTTGAGATGAAAGAGGTTCAAACCTCAAGTCCAAATTTTAAATCCTGTCTCACTATATTTTCGGATATATGATCTGGGGAAGTTAGGGTTTTCGCAGACTCTCGAATTACATCTTAAACACGTGACCTTGGGAAAATCGTCAAACTTTCCATCTGAGCATCAGACTGAAATTTCGTAAGAAGTTATAGAAAGAGGACGAACTGTAGTTTTCTTTTTATATTTTTCAGATCCGAAGGCAAAAATAGTGACACGTGGCACTTCATAGATGTTCGCTCTTCTGAAAGGTATATAATCAGGTCATCTTGGGAGATTGTGCATAACTCTTTCTTGGAGAATCCAATTTCGATCAGACTGGTGCCATTAGAAAGAGGGCGTAAATGGCTACTGCAGGGCGTGATTTTAGAATTGGAAAATCCAAAATTACATAGTTACAATCATTTCAAGGTCAAGCTCCTAAAATCGAGAAAAGGCAATATGAGGAAGTTTGATGGCAAGGATCCAGTAAATTGGATACTACAGATGGAGCAATATTTTGATCTACATGAGGTGAAATTGTTACAAAGGGTACATATTGCATCTTCATATTTAGAACCAAATCATTTTTTATGGTATAAAGGGTTTTGTTCTCATAAATCACTTGTCACTTGGTCAATTTTCACGGAAGAAATGATAGCACATTATGAGGATACAAAGAGTAACACCTTCTTTAGCCAATTGATAAATATCAAACAAAAAGGTTCAATGGTAGAGCACATTGAGGATTTCAAAAAATTGAATATAAGAGTAAATGATATTCCAGAGAAGAAAGGGATTGATGTCTTCATAGGGACTTTAAAGGATAACATTCAACATGAGGTTCATCTTTGGGAACCTGATTCATTGGATAAGGCATTCAGGTTGGCAAGAAAAATTGAAAGAGGAATTATGGAAACAAAGAATCCTACCACTCACAACTATAAATATGGAATTGTTTTTTCTTCTAGCCCTCCACAACCTACAAGGTTTACACGACAACAATTGGAATAAAAAAGAGAAAAAGGGCTTTGTTACATTTGTGATAGAAAATACACTAAAGGTCATAAGTGTGTTGAGAAGAAATTATTTTACATAGATTGTGAAGAGGAGGAAGAAAAGGACCAAGAAACATCAAAAGCGGAGGATATACACCAGGAACCAACCCTAGAGAAAGAAGAAATGAATCTGAACATATCTTGTAAAGCATTGGAAAGAACTACCACTCCTCAAACTCTCAAGATAGAAGTACATATCAAGAAGAAAAAGGTTCAAGAAGTGAAAGATCACATCAAGAAAGAAGAAATGAATCCAACCATATCTTGTAATGCATTGGCCGGAATTACCACTCCTTAAACTATCAAGATAGAAGGACATATCAAGAAGAAAAAGGTAATAGTGTTGATTGATTCGGGTAGTATGCATAATTTTATTTATTGTAAGATAGCCAAGGAATTCAATTGGTTCCTATATCTAGCACCAGAGTGTCAAGTGATCGTTGCAAGTGGAGGAACCTTAAATTTCTCTGGAAAGTACCATAATATCAAGTTATCCATGGGAGAATTTGTATTGAATAGCCCAATGCTTTCCATTCCAATGGGTGGTGTTGATGTTGTACTAGGAGTCCAATGGCTACAATCCCTGGGTACAGTAGCTTTTAATTTTCAAGAACTTTTCATGAAATTTTCTTCAGACGGAAAGGAAGTTGAATTAAGGGGTATCACAGGGAAACCGAGAAATATAATCAGATCTAATGGACTGACAAAGATTCTAAAGAAAGAAAAATGAGGCGTAATTGCACAATTATGTTCGCTAGAGGTTCCCACATCGAAATCATCTATTTCTCCAGATCTCCAAGAAGTCTTGGACAACCATTCCAAGGTATTGGAGAGTCCCAAAGGCCTCCAACCTATTCTTGATCATGATCATTCTATTCATTTCGTTCCAGGAAGTGTTCCTCCAAACATCAGGCCTTACAGATATCCCTATGCCCAAAAGAGTGAAATTGAACATATGGTGGCATAAATGATAGAGGCCAGTATAATTCAGCCTAGTCAAAGTTCTTTCTCTGCTCCAATAGGATTGATGCACAAGAAGGATGGGCCATGGCGCATGTGTCCAAATTATAGGGAGATGAACAAGCTCACTATTAAAGATAAATTTCCCATTCCTGTCATTGATGAATTATTGGATGAATTGCATGGATCAATTTACTTGACCAAGTTGGATCTTCGTTTAGGATATCATCAAATCAAAATGAAGACTGAAGACATTCTAAAAACAACATTTAGAACACATGAGGGTCATTATGAATTTTTGGTCATGCCTTTTGGCCTTACCAATGCACCTTCTACATTTCAAGGTTTGATGAATTCCATTTTCAAACCCTTCCTTGGAAAATTTGTGCTAGTATTTTCTGATGATATACTAATCTACAGCAAGTCTTGGAGGGATCATGTTCAACATGTTGACAGGGTGCTCAAACTATTGGAGGAGAAACAATTATAGCAAAAAGCTCCAAATGTTTATTTGGAGTACAAGAGGTGGAATATATGGGTCATGTTGTATCTCTTGAAGGTGTTAAGATAGACCCTAGCAAAGTTAAAGCCATTAAGGAATGGAAAATCCCCACATCCATAAAGCATCTGCGAGGATTTCTCGGGTTGGGAGGGTATTATTGCAAGTTTTGTTAAGAATTATGGGACAATAGAAACACCTCTAACAACATTATTGAAGAAAGATGCATTTTCATGTACTCCAGGAGAAACAAAGGCCTTCGAAGATCTTAAAGAGGCAATGTGCCAAGCACCGGTCTTAGCTACGCCGAACTTCACAAAAACCTTTATTGTGGAATGTGATGCTTCAAGAAATGGAATTGGTGTTGTTTTAATGCAAGATTAAAGACCCATTGCTTTCGCAAGTCATCCAATCAAAGGAAAGTATTTACACAATGTTATTTATGAGAAGGAAATGTTGGCAATACTACATGCACTTAAGAAATGGAGACCCTACCTAATGGGAAGACACTTCAAGGTAAAACCGGATCATGATAGTCTTAAATATTTTTTAGAACAAAGATTATCCTCTGAACAGAAACAAAAATGGGTCACAAAGATGTTGGGATATGACTTTGAAATCATCTACAAAAAGGGAAGCAAAATGTTGTGGCAAATGCACTCTCAAGAAAGTATGAGGATGTGGAAGCATTGTTTTGTGCTATTTCTATTATCCAACCATATTGGATAAGTGAAGCAAGGGATGAATGGAAGAAGGATGAAGAAGTGTGGCCACTCATTCAAAAGTTGCAGAAGATCCCAGTTTAAACAATATTTCCAGAACTTGAAGAGGAAGGAAAAATCATATTGGAGCTTAGAGCAGTCACAGAAACAAGAACTTGACAGCTACGAAATCAATCAATTTCAGAGTATCTCATCAAGTGGAAGAATTTACCCGCTAAATATTCCACATGGGAGGACAAGAATTTTATACAGAAGCATCAAGAACTACTCAAGCATTGAGGACAACACTTTTTGAAGGAGAGGGGCATGTTAGGTCCCTATACTACTAGTGTAACCCATATTGTTATTAGTACAACCCCCTTATTATATTGTTGTGCCCATGTAGTCCCCATATTGTTATTATTGTGCCCCATAAAAGCCCACTATTGTTATTATTGTGCCCTTACATTATTATTGTTATGTTGGCTCTCATTATATTATGACCCCTTAGACTCCTATATATAGAAGGAGGTCTTGTCATTTGTTATCATCCAAGAATTGTTAATTTTTGTAATGTAAAGAAGGTTTCCCCCTCAAAGAGACCGATTTCTAAGGCATTCATCTATATTTTCTATCTTTTTGTGAGATGGTTTCCTAACATCTTATCTACTACAACTTTATTTCAATGCAAAAAGCAAAATAGAAATGAAATTACTGAGCTATGAAATCACTAAGCTATGCTATGCAAATGAATGAAATGAAATCACCAAGTTTATGCTAGGTATTAAGCAAATGAAATGAATGATATAGAAATAAATAAAGTGAGCCTAGTTGATATCTTCATTGAACTGCATCTTAAAAACATGAAAACGGGGCATCCATGAATTAAATCTATGAAATAAAAATTGAAAAGGAAAATCTACTTATTATGAATCAAAGACTTGATCTGCAAGCAGGGACCCTCCACGAGACAGTCAATCACCTTAGATGAAAACACATAAAATATATGAAATAAGAAATTTGCATTAAGCGGAAAAGAGTTCTACGAGATGCTCAAATTACATATAATGGCGCACACATTACACAGAGCTGCTAGTGTTTTTATAGATTTCTTTTTAATAATACTAGAAATTTAAGCCTACAGAACTTCACTATAGTCCTTATCAAAACTGGATCATATCGCTTATTTGTCGATTTTCTATTGAAAAGGAAAATCGATGAAACTTCTTAAAATTTAGACTCTATTCCATCGCATTGTCATGTTGTTGACCGCCATGGTTAACCGTATTACAGTGCAGATCTCCAGGCGAATTAGCTCGATTAAATAGGAAGAAATCCATGAGAGGATCATTCCATATCTACCCATATACTCCTTTGTTGAGCTGGCGCACTTGAACCTTCTCAACAATGGAAGTGGCTGCAGATTTGTGGATTAGTTATAAAAACAAATCAATTATGTTGATGTATGTAAACTTTAATAAAACAATAAGGCATATTGACAAAATATGAAAAAGAGGACATATGAATGTTTACCTTATCAAAACCTTATGTTTGATGCATTTATTTGGATGATAGTGGTAGGAAAAAGGAGGTAAATATGGACAAAAAGGATGTCAAGATAAAGCATTTCTAGGACTCTACAGAAGGAAAACATCAACAATTGGCACATCACAGACTAATCAAGCTCATACTAGAAGATGCCTTAAGCTAGTTAAGAGTCCCTATTGTATGGCCCACATTTAGGGACATCGACAGGGAAGTTGTAATTGAAGAAATGGAATATGAGAGGGACCCAACCTCTAGTGGTGAGGAGGAAGAAGAATAAATTGAGGAGGAAGAGGAAGAAGAAGAGGAAGAACTTGAAGAAGAATAGGAAGAACCAGAGGAAGAAGAGGAGGTAGAGACAAATAATATAGAGGAAGAAGAGGAAGTAGAAGAGAATAGTGGGGAAGAAGAACAGAAGGATGAGGCAAGCCCTAAAAAACATACCAAGGAAGGGGAGGAATCTCCGAGAGTGTCTCCTGAACCCATAGAGAAGGAGGTTGTTGTTGCATTAACTGCCCTAAGCACACCCATAAAGTCAACAGGAAAAAGGTAGAGGCAGACTCCCCTATATTTCAAAATAAGGAGGAGTACTAGGATCAAATAGGGGAGACCACAAACACCTAGCAAGATTTCTATCATCATTGAAGACTCACCAAAGGACAACAAAAACTAGTCTCCCCGGAAATGAAAGGTGAAGAGGGCACATCAAAACAAGCTTCCCCAAAGTTTCTAATCACCTATGTTAGGAGGCCTATCACCAGGTTAGCCTCAGTAAAGAAAATCAAAGAACCTTTGACCCCATTTCAAAAAGGAAAAAGCCTCATACATGAAACATAGATAGTCCTAGAGGAAAATTTGTCATCACTAGAGCAAACATAGAAAAGCAATAGGAAGGACAGCAAGGACAAAGGAAAGGCAAGGAAGCATAAACACAAGTACAGGAGGATGTAGATGATCTAAAGACATTAAAGGGAGAATCCCGAGAGATGCAGGAACCTAGCCCACAGCCCAATCTTAGCTCCTATTATAGATTCATTGAGGGAGGCAAAGTAATACCACATAAATGTTACATCGCTTTTTTCTTTGAGCTTAAGAAGGAGATAGGAAGGACACATCACTAGATGAAAACTTCTAAATCAAAGAATGTAGAGGATGTGGGCCATATGGAAGAGAAGCTACTAGAGATGGGCAGATATTTGAGTAGGATAAGGGACAGGGAACGAGTTATGAAATCTCAACTAGAGGCTGAAAACACATGGCTAAGAAGACATGTACAAGAAAAATAGAGCCAATTGGCCACTATGGCAAGCCTCTCTATGGAGGCACTCCAGTGCAAGATGCTGCCAAAGTCATGTGCCTTGTACCTAAAAGATCAATGGTTGTAATTTCAGATAAAGATACTAGAAAAATGGGGGACTATGCCTTTCCAAGACTATTGCCAGTTCATTGAGCTATGTGACCAAGGCACCCTAGAGGATAAGGCCAAGATATATTAATTCTACTTACACAAATTAGCCTTAAAGGAATTGAATGTGTGGGACCCCAATGCAAAGTTGGGGGACTTACAACTAATGTCCCTTACATCATGGATGAGTCATGAGGAGGCCAGGGCTAAGGAAGTAAAGATGGTATTAGAAAGAGAAGAAAAAGAGCCCCTTTACATCATAGAATAACATATCAATTCCATGGTTGTCATTAGGACCCACAACATCATACCCAATGATCCTGAACTTGCACCAAGATACCTAGCTACAAAAGAGAAAGCAATTACTCATTTTGAAGACACCTTGATACTCATAGGGGATGAAAGCCAGCAAGCATGCCAGAGGAGATGGGGCACCCTACCATACAACCTAAGGATCAACAAGTATCATTCCCCTGAAAGAATCAGAGATGCCCTAGAAAGGACCTCATTGTATAAGAAGGCACTACAGAGACTCAAAATCAACTGGATTGGTTTTAAACTCAGTCCACCATTTCTATTGGGTATGTTAGAAGGAAGAAAGTAGGAAGAGGAAAGAAATCAGTAGGAGAAAATAGAGAAGCATGCAGGATTTTATCCACAAGAGGAGAATACATCAACAGAAACCTGGGATGTCAAAGAGGCCACAAAAGCAATGAAATACATGGACATAGATTAATTTTCTTAGAGGATAAGAAACACTTTCATTAGGGGGTGATGACGAGGCTTATCAATAGCTTAATTATATGGACCTCAATGCCACTCTCCGTCATGGAAAATTTTAGGGGCTAATATTTGTAGGTGGGCTAATTTTCCATGATTTTTCCAAAAAAATGATTCGCCAATTTCCATTTTTTATAAAACTAATTCGCCTAAATTTTACAATATAAAATTATTTTATCTTAAAAATCGCCAACATTATATAGAGAGTATATATAAAATCATGATAAATTTGAATAATATTACAAATACATCAATAAACATTTTATAGTTTGCGTATTAGGGACTAGTGATATTCACTAATGTTTTTAAACTTCAAGATAATTTTCCATCCTTAAAATTTTCCCTTCTCTCCATCTTATTAAAATCAACTTTTCTCACATTTCTTTAGATATTTTATTATATTTTTCTTAGTGAGAAGGGTAAATATGAGATGTTATACCATGTGGCCTAACGTGCATTAATTACAGGATCTGGAGCAGTCTTTGGCTAATTTAAGTGTAGGAACTCGAAGTAGACAAGCAAGAGGGAATTTAGGAGATTGGATTTCCCTCCTTAAATTCTCAATCACTCGAAGATTCCTCCACCATATCTCATTAGCTCGGAGTTACAAGCAGCCAAACCCACTGAGTTCATTGGCAGCCAAGCCAGTGATAGTTGAAGACATGTAAATCTCGAGTTTGGGAGCCAAGCCTCCCTAATTTTAAGGAATTTATTAGTAGATTCAGTTGTATAAATAAGAAGACATGTGGCCTCATTATGATTCGATTTTTTTGTTATAGCCAAGAGGAATTTTCTAGCTAAGACATTGTGACTCATTACTCTTATGTATTTTGACATTTTGATGAGAATGAGAAGCATTCCCTTGCTCCAACACTGAGTTGACTGAGAGGGTTGAAGCTCTTGGGTTAGGGCCCAACCTTAGCAGCATAGGTTTCTGTTTTTGTATATGTATGCTTAGATCACATTCATAGTTAGTTGTTTAAGTGATTTTTGTTTTGTTTAATCTGCGACTATTTAGATGACTACTTAGTTTACTTCCATTACTGAACAGATAGATCAGTGGTACAATAGTGAAAGTAAATACTTTAGAAAAGCTTGTGGTAGTGGCCTCTGCCTCATCTCCCTTATAGTATCATGGTTTGAGGGTCCGATTCTCACAGCCAAAAAATATATTTATTATTTGATCACTGCATAACTTAGGATTTCTTGTTGAATAGATCATTGTTTCTCAACTCCTCAGAAGCACTTGCAATTTTCATTTTTGGTTTCTGGAGTTTGCTATGGTTTAGAATCACTTCCATTCATATACTTAGCCATTAGCCATTAATAACTCTATTTTTCCTAAATTCAACTCATATTTTCCATATATAAATGTAGTTGTGCCTAAATGAAGAAAAGAATATATGTTGTTGCAAGAATTTTTTATCTGTAGGGAGACCTCATCTCATCAACCTCATCCAATAGTAGTAGAGAATGATGAAATTAGTGACTAGGTGACTAAAAACGTTAGTCATTGCAATTATTTCAAGTGAATTACTACTAAATTTGAGCAATTTTCAGTGACCGAACTAAAAAATACTAACTTAAACAACTATTTTAGTCTAGGGATAAAATATACAACTAGATAATAAATGACTAAACTAAAAACAACTAACTTAAATGATTAATTTAGTTTATGATTAAAATAAATGACTAGATAATAAGTGACAAAATTAATAATGATTAACATAAATGACTATTATAGCCAAAGAATAAAAATATGACCAAATAACCAGTACAACAAATATATGAATTAATCATTTATGTTAGTAGTTTTTAATTGTGTCACTCCAAAAATGGAAAATTGCAATTTTGATACAGAAGTGTTACATTTCACTACAAGGGTCTTTGATTCCATCTACAATGCATATATATGTGATTAAAAATTATCCCATCCCAGCTAGTTATTATTTAATGGTATATGAACTTTTTTTAATGATTTAAATGTTTTTAATAGTGGATATATAGCTAATAAAGTAAGTGATGCAGAAATGAAGCCCATTTCAAGAAAATCAAATTGATAATGTTTTAATGGTATATGAACCTTTGTTAATGATTAATTAATTGTTCCCCGATGGGGGTGATCATTTTGGAGGCCATTTGGCAGTGCAATATTAATATTGGATCGAGGAGCTAGATCAGGGGGCTGATCCACATGCCACACAAACGCAATGAAGAGCCGTCAAAACCCGTACCCCACTCCCCGCAAGCAGTGTTAATACCGCACACTAGGGACTGCATGCAGGAGATCATTCACAGGCATTGGGCGATGAGGAGAGAGTGCAGGGAGAGGACGAGGTCATGTGGTAATTTGTTTGTGTCCTGGCTCGGGCTGTGGCATGGGGAAGCCAAATAGGACGAGACCATAAAATTCGAATGAGAGGGGAATTTTCACCTGCATCAAGCATGGCCATTGGATCTAGGGGAATATTTATCTATCTGGTATAATGAATTATAATCTAGTTCCGAGACTGGAATGCATGGGTCAAGAGAAGACACATAGTTTTCTGTATTCTGGCTCTATCTCTAGTTCGAGGAAGCTCCACTGGATAATAGTTTGCTAGGGGAGAGTGACTTCAAGTGCCATCTCTGGGGTTATTTGAGCTCTGTGGACCCTGGGACCTGTGGCGTGCCTTCCTTCTTCTTTGTTGGTCATGGTTACAGTGTTGGTTCTCAAGACTTCAGGCTCTTTAATCCTAGTAGGATAATATTATTAATTATGTTCAACAAATCAAGTACAGTAAGTGGAGTTTTATTTCAGTATTGTGATTAATTCAGAATTTCATGGTGTGTTTCTCTGGTCAGGCGGTACGCTTCCTGTGGGGTTGCAATCGATGGTGGTGGTGTTGGTTGTATTCCTCGACATCGAGGGCGTACCTAAAGGGGGAGGGTGCCAACCCACGTATGGATGAACGCCAACAGCATGGAGAGCCTATTTCAGACTCTGAGTCGACTCAAAGTCACCACTTCGTTGCGGACATGACCCTGTCCTCAACCTGCTCCTTGGGCCACGTAAAAGCTCAGGTCACCTTGGATTCCATCACGACCCAGTTGAATAACATACAACTCAACATTGATACACTAAGGGAGCAGATGTACGATGACAAGAACGAATTGGTTGCTTATATATTTAATGATCTCCTGCATATGCTGAATGAGACCCTAGATTTGGTGGAATATCTTCGACGTCAACGCCTTCGACGCACAAACGACCAATATCTCTGCGCCCTGGAGCCTTTAGTGGAACACATTGATTAATATCATATGCATGAACGTACTGCTTTCTTTTTTGCACCTCCCACGTTTCTTCCCAATCCCCCTCCTTAATGCGTAATTGTGAGACATGTAATTTTGATCTTTTTGTGTCGACAATAACCAAAGATACCAATTGTCTTAGATTATCTTCAGGCTTATTACTATTTAGAGCAAGGCTTGTGCCAACCCTTAAGCCAGTGACATTGTATTTTGTTGTAGTAGTGATGTATTTTGTTGACACTTCTACTATGATAATATATATAATGAATGTTTTTACCAAAGAAAAAAAAAATGATCTAATTGTTTTTAATAGTTGACAAATAAAATAAGTGATGAAATGAAGCTCACTTCAAGAAAACCAAATTGTTAATTTTTTAATGGTATATGAACCTTTGTTAAGTTTTTAATGGTATACAAACCTTTGTTAATGATATAATTTTGTTAATTTTTTTAATGGTATATGAATTTTTGGTAATATTTCATTGTTTTTAGTAGTGGATAGATAAAGTAAGTGATGAAATGAAACTCATTTCAAGAAAATTAAATTGTTAACTTTTTAATGAAATATAAATCTTTGTTATTTTTTTTTAACAAGAGCGGTTGAATTTTATTAAGCAGTGAGGTTGGGCCTGAGCCAAACAACACCTATTACACTCTGTTGTATGTTTTCTAGCTATTTAGGGTCCTCAAAATCTGGATTTTCCAATAGACTTTCGCTGATACATTTGATTTTTTTTTTGTTTTTAGATTGCTAAGAGATCCAGCTAGCTTAACGCTTAGAATCTAAAATCAAGGGAGGTATCTAAGGATACTTTCCGCTTTTCTCTGATTGGATTAGGCGAAACTAGCTTTGTCTAAAGTCGTTTCCATCATCTCAACAACATGTAGCCTCTGTCTATGAAAATATTGTGAATTCGTTTCATTTTCTCGCTATTTGAATTAACTGCTTAAGTTGTGATTGCGTTAGTTGCAGTCCTTTGCGAGTTTCATTTTATTCTGCTGGAGCTGAGGTGAGTCCATCTCTTACATCGACTGCGAA
Organism: Pinus taeda; assembly: GCA_000404065.3. Lineage (NCBI taxonomy): Eukaryota > Viridiplantae > Streptophyta > Pinopsida > Pinales > Pinaceae > Pinus > Pinus taeda. The sequence goes on along the minus strand of APFE030198874.1, from coordinate 79,556 downwards.
CAACATCTTTTAACTAGCATTTGACAGCATCTATCTTTAGCATTCGATGAATGCTGCCATCGCCATTCTTTGGTCTTGCATGGAGCCAACTGACATGCTTTGAGCAATACTCATAGAATCTCAGCATGGTTGTTTGTGCTTTGTCCTAGGCACCAATTGAAGCTGTCCTTTTTGTGCCCGTCTGAGGAGTAGATTGCTCCTCCTGCCCCTGATATCCCCGGGTTTCCTTCGGAGGCTCCATCAAAGAATATCAAAACTTTTCCCTATTTTTTCCACCACTTTTGAAAGTCTGGCTCAGTGATTTGAACCCACCACTCTGGATTGAGGCAAGGTCGGGAGAGGTTCTTTTTATTGTTGGTCTGCCTCAAGGACTCTCCTATCCAGCTGAGTTCTTTAGGGAGGAGAGATTTGTCTAACTTTTGAGGTTTTTTTTCATATGTTTCCAGTAACAGAGCCTTGGCTTTAGCAGTCACTATATTGGTGGTAGTCTATTGTTGAAGATGGTTTCATTCCTAGTTAACCAAATTCCCCAACAAATGTATTTTGGGATTGCATTCCATATTTTAGCCCATTTTGTTTTTCTCTTCAGAGTGTGAGGATAGCGCTCTTCCGAGACAAAGAGACTAACGACTGAAAGTTGCACTAGGATTTAGGCGTTTAGCCCCAACGTTGCTTGCAACCAGACTTCTAGAGTGAAGGGATAGTCAATGAAAAAATGTTCAATTGTTTCCTGAGCCATGCAGCAGAGAGGGCATCGACTATGGAGTCCGTTAAATCCATGTTTCACTAAATTATCTCCAGTGACGACCCTTATGTGCATGAGAATCCAACATAAGAAATTTGTTTTTGGGAGACCAAAGGGGTCCCGAAAATGCTGCCAAAGCTTTGCAGAGTGGATATGGGGTTGTTGTTCTTAAAGAGCTGGAAAGCCCTACCTTGTTGAGTAAACTTCGTCTTCCCCGAGCCCCACTTATCCCTCGAATGGAGATGCACAGGAGCCAAACCAGAGAGCTTAGCTAGAAGGATATGAAGTTGGGGGGACATCTATTCAGGACGGCAGTGGAGAGCCCAATTGCTCCAATTCCCTTTAGAATTCCAATATCATATGTCAGCAATCTTGTCGATACCTTTCTGGATGAGCCAGTTGCACAAATCTGCAATTTCAAGGGCTGGTTTTAAGAGTTGGAGGTCCATGATCTTGTCTTCCCACAACCCAATTCTTTTTCCTTTTCCTGGGATTCTGTAGAGATGGTCTTTAAAGAACTCCCAGCCTCAGCTGCAAAGCTTCCACATCGTGGTTCCTTTGCAGGAAGCTCTTTCTTCCATATTGTTTATTAAGAGCCCATGTAGATACTTTTTAATAAGAACTTGGCTTATAGTATGTCTATGATTTGAGAATATTTTCTAGAGAATCTTACCTCCCAAAGCTAGATTGGCCAACCCGAGATCTCTTACCTGCAGCACACCTTCAGTTATTGGCCTTTTCACTGTGGCCCAGCTTACAAGATAAAAAAAAAGAAAAATGGTTCCCCTTTCCTCCTTGCCATAGGAAATTTTGAATTAGCTAATTAGATATTTGTTCGATGATCATCTTTGGAGCTAAAAGAAACACAACCTAGTAGATAGGAAGGGAGAAGAGAATTGATTTGAAAAAAATGAGCTTCCCAACTATGGTAAGTCACTGCCCTCCCCATGCAGTTATTTTTTCCTTGATTTCGCTGATGATTTCCATCCAATGAGGGGCCTTGCTAGTTCCCAGTGTTAGAGGTAGGCCTAGGTACTTGAAATTGTCCCAAGAGTTGTAGCCGGTGAAGCCCATATCTTGGGCAATCCTGAGAATAGTTTGTTGATCTACCGCCCAACCATACACTGCACTTTTCCTCTTGTTGACCATCGCTCTGGAGACTCTGCATAATCTTTGGATTACTTCATTGAAGGACCTTGCAATTTTAATGGAGGCTCCTCCCATAATGATTGAGTCATCGGCGAACAATTCATGGTTGATAGGTTTTATTCCAATATTTACCGCCCTGATGCCTGGAAGAGTCCCATTGTGCTTCTCTGCTATAAGATTTCGGGTCAGGGAATCTACCATCAGAATGTACAGGAAGATAGATAAAGGGCAGCCTTGCCTAATGCCCCTCGAGGCTTTGAAGTAGTTTGCCAGCCTACCATTTATTAGAGGGGCTATCCAAGGTTCTCCAATACTTTCTTTGATCAATTTTATAAAATCAGAACTAAAACCAAATGCAGAAAGAATTTGGAGGAGGAAAGAGTGCCTTACTCAGTCAAAGGCATTCGCCGTGTCCAACTTAATGAGCATACCTTGTTCTTTGCGTTGATGGATGGAATGGATGATTTCCTACACTAGTATCACGTTGTCCAGGATATGTTTGCCTTTGACAAACCTGCCTTGGTTGGGAGAGATGAGCTTTTCCAGCAGTAGCTTCATTCTATTTGCAAGTAACTTGGTGAGAATTTTGTAGGACGCATTGCATAACGAGATTTTCCTAAAGCGGTCGAACACCAATGGGTTCGATTCTTTTGGTATTAGTGCTAGGAAAGTGGAGTTTGTGCTTCCTCCCACTTTGGCTTTTCGGAGGAAGCCTTTGATCATTCGGTGCAAATCATCCTTGATGATGTCCCAACAAATTCTATAAAAATGGATGGAGAACCCGTCGGGTCCTAGAGCTTTGTCTGGTTCCATCTTCCATATGACATTGTTAATTTCATCTTCAGTGAAGGGTTTAAGGCATAATGAGTTACGCTCCTCGTTAACAATCTTGGAACGTGCTTGAGGAAGTCTTGAATTCCTCTTTATGATCCGTACCTTCTTCTTTGTACATCTACTGGAAGTGAGAGGTTGCATCCTCTTTTATCAAAGTTATGCCTTTGAGAACAGCCCCATCCGGTGAGGTGATTTCAGCAATATGGTTTCTAGAGGGCCGAGTTTGAATTTCCTTGTGGAAGAAGGTTGAATTTTTGTCTCCAGACACAAGCCTCTTCTCTAAATGATCAAAAAGTGTTGATTTGGAGATCTTGCTCAATTTGAATTTCTGAGCTAGTAATGTCTTGCAGCTCCAGGCCCATTTCGAAATCATGCAACTGCTAAATATTTTGTTTTCTATGACTAGTGGGGGAGTCCGTGGACTTTTTTATCCATTCTTTAAAAGTTGTTTTGGTGGCATTTAGCTTTTTCTCCTAGACATAGCTGGGTGATATAAGAACATGGATGGACCATGTCTTCTTGACTATATCCATAAAACTTCTCTATCTACCCAAAGAGGGCTAAACCGGAAGGGTATTGGCCCCAAATTTTCCTCTTCTTTCAGCAGTAGAAGAATGGGTTTATGATCTAAAGTCAACATTAGTAGAATTTTTGTGGCTATGATCTTCTTTTTAGAGAGGAAGGTGCTCTAAAGTAGGAATCTGTCCAACCAGGTTGAAATATGCTCCACCCAATTCTGTTATTTTTCCAAGTGTAAAGCCCTGTTTTTGGCTTAAATTCCAATAAATCCCATTGTTGAATCAGATCTTCCATAATGGGAAGGAAGTGGTCCCTGCTGCTGGTTCCTCCTCTTTTTTCCTTTGGGTCAAGGATTAGATTGAAGGATCCCGCTAGAGTTATATTCTTGATGGAGTAGGCTTCAAGGAATTCAGACAGGGTTTGTTAGCAGACTTTCTTTTCTGCATAAAGGAAAGGTACGTAAAGATTAAAGAGAGCAAAGGTAATCTTACTATGAAGGTGTCGGAGTTCAGTGTAAATCCAATGTTGCATCTGGAAGGAACTCTCAAGTTGAAACTTGTCTTCCTCCCAAAGAGTGGTAAGCCCATCGCATGTACCCCTTGCGCTTACTGCTTTTCCAACTTTTATTGTCCATTTTACTTTGCTGAGTTCCAGAAAGGCTTCCCCTTCTATTTTAGTCTCTTGGATCATGAGGATCTCTGGAAATTCTGATTTCCATAAGTTCTTGACTATTTCAGCTTTCGAGGGATTCCCCAGTCCTCTACAATTCCAAAATACTAATCACATTATTTACTAGCAGAGGGTGGGGAAGTTCCTCCCTTAAGAGGCCTGGTTCTAGTATTTCTACCTATGGAAATCTCAATCATGGGCTAGCTGCCTTGCATTTTTTGTCTCTCTGCCTCTTCTTCTCTAACCTCTCTGTGATATTTCCTCCCCACTCTTTTGGAGGGCCTCTCATTTGTCTCATCTTTTGAAGATCCCAAAATCTCTAGAGTCTTCTTCCTTGTCATATCGGCATAGGTTGGGGAGCTAGAGACGCCTTTTGGAGTTCCTGGGCCTATTTCCTCTTGCCTTTTATCTTCTTCCATGGTGATGGTTTGCTATTCAGTCTCTTTATCTGCTGGGTTTGGAATTTTTTCTGCTGTACTGAGCATTTCAAAGGGGTTTGTGGGTGTGTCTATTCTTGGAGGGACTAAGCTCCCCACCACTTGTATGGGATGAGCACCACTCCCATGTGCACTCCTTTCCCTTTGGATCTATTATTATACTTAATTGTTCCTGATTTCTGGACCTAAGTCCATTGATCTCCTTTTTCATTCTCAGCCCCATCCTCTGTTTTCTTTTTACAGTACTTGGCAAAGTGCCCATAGCCATGGCAATGCTGACATTTAAATGGAAGTTTCTCATAATCTAACACTTGGATGTGTGTCCAGTCAGCCACCGTGAGTTTTATAGCATTAGGGAGGCCTTCCTCCAAGTCTAATTCTACATAAATTCTTACACAGGAGTATTGGTCCCTCCTTTCATCTTGGTCAATGTATTTTCCAAGTTTATTGCCTATGGTTTCTAAGGATTTGGGGTTCCTGCAATGTAGAGGTAAATGAGGCGAGCGCACCCAGATCAGGACAGCCGAGGGCACATCCTGTGTTGGGTCGAAGTCTGGAGTCCATTTATTTAGATACAAACCCAGGGGCCCCATGAAATACGAGCCATTTCTGAATATGAGATTCCTGTATTTTGTCATTTCAAATACGAATCAAAAAATACTTTGACGACGAAGTGGCTTTTGATTCCTTCCTTAACAATAGATCGCAAGTTCCTTTGCACCCAAGCATCTACGACTTTAGGCGAGGGCCATAGCCTATTGAATTTCCTAATAATCCCTCTTTCTGCTAGATTCAACGCCATTTTATAGGGTTCTTCAGTCAGCAGAGCGGCTGTGGGGATGGAATCCATTCCCTTGACAAACTTTTGCTAGTTTTTGGTTGTTGGTCGTTTGTTGCATGCCACTACCAATTCCTAGAACACAGTTTCTCAGGTGGTAAGGGAGGATCCGGATCGCGACCCCCTCCTAAGGCCATGGCACTGGAGCTACGTGCAGACACTCACTGTGGTTGTGTTGGCTCTCTCATGTGCGTAGGGCTCCTCTCTTGATCGCTTGATCTTTGTTAATTTTTTAATGGTATATAAATATTTGTTAATTTCTTAATAGTATATGAACCTATATGAACCTTGACTAATAGTTTAATTTTGTTAATTTTTTTAATAGTAT